>VZTU01028860.1:730501-755149 GCA_013400835.1 Zapornia atra | reverse complement strand
TTCTATGATTCTATGATGTGTTCTCCATCTGACCATTATCCTGCCTTTAGACAAGCTTAGGCAAGTTTATTCAGGCAGTAAAAATACAACCCCTAACACCAGGTGCATTGCATGGGGCAGTTTGAATCTTCCCAACACCCCGTGGAGCCTTGAGGTCCATCCTGCTGCGCACACAACCCTGTATCCCATGGGGATCCCACCGCTCCCGAGCTGAGCCCGGGACAGGCACGCTTGGTGCTGATGCCATTTGCTCCCACACGGCCCGGAAGCACCTCAGGGTGCTCAGTGATAACGTGCACAGTGACTAGAGGAACCCATTGGTTATCTCTCTGCTTGGCTTGATTTTCCTTACTCTCAAACTCGTGAGCGATTCAGCAGAGCTGATAGTGGCTGTATACAGATAGGGAAGTGTGGTGGGGGCTTGTAACTGCTTTCCTGACAAGAGCTAGGGATGGTTGCATCGGCATCACGTCAGTGAGAGACACTATCAATAGCACCCAGGGTGGGGGGGGCATGGAATAAGCCCATAATCATGATCAATCCACAAACACAAATCAGGGAAGGCCCATGAACGAGACCTGGCAGCCAAGAATGATTGACATATGGCAAGTGGTGTGGGATGTTTTACTTAATAATCCAAACCAGGTTTCAAATTATTGATGACAGTCATTGGGCCATCAGGGAGTTTAAAATCAGTCTTTTTTTCTACCAAATCCACTGTGATTTGGAAGGTGGACTGAGGTGTGGTGACACACAGGAGGTGGTGGGAAGGGACTGGAAACTCCTCATTCCCAGGGGTGGTGAGCTGATGATGCAGAGCACACCACAGGGTAGTTTCTGTTTCAGAGGAAGGATGCTGCCTGTGCACAGTAACTTGAGAGAATGGCAATTCAGTTTTTAGAAGTCCTTGGGGATTTATTTATAAATATTTTTCATTGAATAACCCTTCAAACTCCAAGAGCTATGAGCTAAAGCCAGAGCTGCTGAGGGGTCCTCTTAGCCAAGGGTTTTACCTGGGCATTTTTCAGAGGTTTTCAGTAGTCTGGGATACAAGTGACCCCAAAACTGTCTTCACAAAACCGGTGGTGTCTTTTTCTGCTGCCTGTGCAATGAATCCTTTAACCACTTCTTATACCTTATTCTAAGAAGACCATAGTTGAACACTCGGAAGCTTATCTGAAGGGTCTTTTCCAACCTAAGTGACTGTGTGATTCCTAAGCAAGAAAACCCCCACATTAATTTTGCTCATGTGGCCAGGAGTTCATTGCCTTACACCATGAATTTCAAACTTTCTTTAGTTATATTTTGCATACTTTTTCCCATGAAAAATGTGTTCAGCCCCTACTTTGCTCAGGGCAGACCTCTCTTGGACAGCAACGCTTGTCTTCTTTTAGCATTTTCTAGCTTTTAAGTGGTTGCTTTGCAGCCCAAATTATCCTTTGGGGCAGTTTTTCCCTAGCTTATTTTGAGGGGGTTTTTTATCAAGTAAAAAAACCCCCTCAAAATCCCAAGCAAGGTACCTTGTGGAGTCACAGTGACACCAGCATGGTTAGAAACTGGGTGAACCTCACTGAGTTCACTGTGTAAGGTCACAGAGATTTTTTTCTTTTTAAAAAGTAAGGTCATTTTTACATTTTCAGTCTTACTAAGCAACTTTTTTTTTTAACTTAGTCCTATTTTTAGCAACTTCTGAACTGACATCATCAAAATAAGCTCCCAGTCAGCGTGGAAAATTTTGCCTTGGTGGTGAAACATTGAGAGAGGTCTCTTGGCAAGGAAAATGATGGGCAGTGTGTGGGGCTCCGAGGTGAAAGGAGAGCATCACATCCCACCTGGGAAAAGCAGTGGGATTCAGAGCAATGGAAAAACAACCTGCAAGAACCTGTGGCTGGGTGGGAGCTGGTGATGCACCTCGGGACTCCCAGCACCCGATGAGCTGGTTTCGTGTTGGCTTCATGTCCCTCCCAGCTCTTGGACATTTTTTTGCATGACAAACTATATTTACTCTTTACCCATTTATTATTTTTCTCCAGGGAAATCCCTAGAAAAACCAAAATAACTGTGTTACAGGTTACTCCTCACTGATAGGCAGTCTTGAGAGAAGGTCAAAGATCATCCAACTTCTTTTTCCCTGGGTCCATTCAGGTTACAGGCATTGAGCTATCGATTCCAGCTCTGTGCAGTGGTCACTATATGAGTGTCCCTTTTAGACTTAACATCTTTTTTCCCCATCACTAGAAGAAAAGAAACTACATCTTGTGCTATTCCAGGTGGCGAATGAAAAGGCAGTGTCAGCAGTATTGGAGAAATCACCCTGATTCCACCACTCTCTTGTTTCCTGCTTGGCCAAAACCATGTGTGAGACCAAGCAGAGAAGATCCTGTGAGACAGCAAAGCTTCACTTTACACCTCAGGACATGCTTTGTTTTCCCATCAGGACCCAGGTGATGTCCATCTGTGTTCCAGCTGCAGGCAGGACTTTCTCAATGGAAGCTCTTCCCAGATCAGCAACCTCTTAATGACAAAGACGCTGATAGTCAGAGGTTAAAGATGAAGTTTGGATAAAGTTTATGGAGCAAAGTGTCCCAAAGCACTCTGTGGTTCCCCAGCAGCTGAAAGAGACCCTGCCTGGAAGTTTAACCACATCCTTTGGAAGTTTCTGGAATTTCCAGATCAGCTGGAAGGAGTGTGGATGTTCAGAATTGTTATGAAGTTTTTAAACAAACAAAAACAGAGGCAGTTTTTCTCCCATCCATTTCAAACAACCAGGGAATTTTTTTCCCTATGCCTCCTGGATTGATTCCCCCACAAAGCTATGGAGATGGTGGTACAGAGCCCGTGCCCATCAGTGTGTGACAAACAGGCCCTGGGGCACAGCAGCATCCCCATGGCTGTAAGCAGGCAGATGGTAACAGCACAGGGCTGAGAAATCAAATATATATTAGATTATTCCGAGGAAGCAAAACAGGATTTCAGTCCCATTTTCCCTACCTGGGCACTGAGAAATAGGTTTCTAGATCTCATTCGGTCTTCTGAGAAGTAACTGGGGGTTCTGGTGGATGAGAAACTGCCCCTGAGCCAGCAGTGGCTCTGGCAGCTCGCAAGGCCAATGGGATCCTGGGCTCCATCAGCAGAGGGGTGGCAGCAGGGACAGGGAGGGGATTGTCCCTCTCTGCTCTGCCCTGGGGAGGCCCCAGCTGGAGTCCTGTGTCCAGATCTGGGGCCCCAATACAAGAAAGATGTGGAACCGTTGGAGAGGGGTCAGAGGAGCCACGAGGATGATCAGAGGGCTGGAGCAGCTCCCCTATGGAGAGAGGCTGAGGGAGCTGGGCTGGGTCAGCCTGGAGAAGAGAAGGCTGTGGGGGGACCTCATTGCAGCCTGCCAGTCCCTGAAGGGAGCAGAGACACAGGAGGGGAATGGGCTTGTTAAAGGGCAGAGACTGGCAGGACAAGGGGGATGGAGTGAAGCTGGAGGAGGGAAGGGTTAGATTAGATATTAGGGGGAAGTTCTTTCCAGAGAGAGTGGTGAGGGGCTGGAAGGGGCTGCCCAGAGAGGGGGTGGGTGCCCCATCCCTGGGGATGTTCAAGGCCAGGTTGGATGGGGCCCTGGGCAACCTTGTGTAGCTCCAGGCCTGGAGGTTGGTGGCCCTGCCTGTGGCAGGGGGTTGGAGCTCTGTGATCCTTGGGATCCCTTCCAACCCAGACCAGGCTGGGATTCTATGATTCGAATAAACTACTGCATTCCAACACTTCCCACCCTTGGGGAAAGAGCTGGAGGCTCTGGGAGCAAGCAGGTTCTTTCAGAGCAGCCAGCAGGCAGTGCCTCTATCCCCAGTAGCCAGAAGTGTCACAGGCAGCACCATTTCTCTGCTGGCTGGCAGCTCCAGCTGCTCCCGCTCTCCTCCTCTGTAAGGCAGAGGGAAACATCGCTCTCCAGGGAACTGTTGTCCTGGCTTAGGAGAGGGTTTTTGAGGTCTTTTGTGTGCCTGCTTGAGCCTTCAAGAGGTGTTTTCAAAATGCTGATGTAAATGTGAAGTCAAAGCCTTCTGTGGATTTCTTAGACCTGATTTTTACGCCTTATCATCGGTCCTTGTGCTCACCCATTTCACTGGTGTTCAACCATCGAACCAGCTGCTCAGCTGGGATGTGTTTCAGCTTCTTGGCTATGAAAGTCTGAAAAATCTGTGTGGATAGCTACATCACAATATTGACATTTCTGTGCACCAGCTCATGAACACAGAAATACTGCTGGAAACTCTCAGTACGCACAGGGAAAGACCTACAGCCAGGGTGTATCTGTTTACATTTCTCCTTTTCTTTCAGAGAAAGTAGACCAAAATTATTCATGTTTTTTTCCTGTTCATTTGATCCAGTTTCCATGTCCTTAACCAGCTTCCTCCTTTGGTCCTGCAGCCATTACTTCAAACCCTGCTCAAACACCACCCAAAGCTGTGCTGCTAATTCCTCTTTTCAGAAAATTCTGCTCAAAACATGTGTGAATAAGCACGTTCCCCACAGAATAATCCAGGTAACTGCTGAGAACCAAGAAATAGGAGGCTGTATGGGCATAATTTTGAGGTTTCTGACAACCTCAACATTAGAACTATGAAGATGATCAAAGGCCTGGAGCATCTTCCCTACGAGGAAAGGCTGAGTGACCTGGGGCTGTTCAGCCTGGAGAAGAGAAGACAGAGGGGATCTGATCAATGGGGATCAATATCTGAAGGGTGGGACACAGAGGGACATGGCCAGCCTCTTCTCAGTGTCTGTGGGGACAGGACAAGGGGCGATGGCCTCAAGTTGGAGCACAGGGAGTTCCACACCAACATGGGGAAGAACTGCTTCCCAGTGAGGGTGAGGGAGCCCTGGGACAGGCTGCCCAGGGGGTGTGGAGTCTCCTTCTCTGGAGAGATTCCAGCCCCGCCTGGACACCGCCCTGTGTGCCCTGTCCTAGGGACCCTGCTTTGGCAGGGGGTTGGACCCCATGGGCTCTGGAGGGCCCTTCCCACCCCTATGATCTGTGATGCTGTAACTCCCCAGTCACTGCCAGGGTCTCGTTGGATCTCCAAGTCGGCTGGTGTTGGAGCTCTCTGAGCCCTGTGTTCGCAGGAACGATTGCTGTGGTGTCTGTAGGAGTCTCTGTTTGGGATGTATAACCTGAGGCAGCTTCTGAATTGCTAAACTGACATGAGCGGTGCCAGGGTGCTGGGTGCCTGTGTGCCCAGCACATCGCTGTGTTTGTGGGTAGGGATTGCAGGTGGGAAGGTGGGTTTGGGAAATACAAGAATGGATTTTGGAGCCCTGGGCAGAAGAGCTGCTCCATTTTGAAACTGTTTAATGGTGTCCTATGAGCAGCAGTGGGTATCTGAGGAAATCTTTCAAGAGTGGACAGAAAGGCCTTTCCCCACCCTGCCCTCCTGACACATGGCCCTTGGCTGTGTAGGAAATCTCTGAGACAGATGATCCCCACTGGTGAATTTAATAATGCAAACAGGGTTGTGACCTGTGAATTTGGGTGACATTTTTTGAACTTACATATAGATCTTATTTCCATTTTAAATGCATCTTATTTCCATTGTAGCTCCAGGCCTGGAGGTTGGTGGCCCTGCCTGTGGCAGGGGGGTTGGAGCTCTGTGATCTTTGGGGTCCCTTCTATGTCAGTCTGTGATTCTATGATTCTACTTCACAGCAATTAAGCTGTGGTTTAACAAAGTTTTAAGTAAGAATATACTTCTTTTTACATTTTTTCCCCCTCAAGGTGCTGCCTGACCATTTCATCATTTTCTACTTTGAGAAGTAATGAATTACCACCTATGATTCACTTTCTTCTTGCCTCCCCTGACTGCAAAGACCCATGTCTCCCTTTCCACCACTCCCAAGTCTTTCCCACTCGGAAAGCTCCTCCGTGCCCTCAACCTCCCCTGCCCCCCCTTGCACTGTGCAGTGCCCTTTCAGAGGCAGTCAGACCCATAAACAGCATTTAAGACACAGCCACCACGCACAACACCTTCTTCATTTTCCTCTTTGTTACACACACATCATTTCCAAAGACTTTAGGCTATTTTACTAACTTTTCCCACAGCCTTTCCCATAAGTGAGCTGACGCTCTTGCGGATGGTCCGCGAGGATGCTGCGCTGAGGCTCACGTAGAGCCCTTGGCTATTTTTAGTGATGTGAAGTTTCCCACGTTACCAGCACTGACACCTCTGTGCCGCTTCCTTGCCCAGTTGCTCATTGTTGCAAGACCTTATCAGAATGCCTCACACTCAGCTAAGAGAGCACTTGGCATCTCTCCACGCTTTATCGCGTTGCATCCACCTCTTATTTCCAAAGGGCATTAACCAATGCAGGTCTGTTAATTCTGCCTTTTTAATGCACTGTTAATTCTGGCTTTAAAGCCCACTGATGGTCCATGTGCCTGTGAGTAATTCCTCTAAATGAATTGTTCAGTGCAGTGGCATTTTCCCTTTGACTGGAGTGATCCAAACTCCTTTTCGCTTTGATTTTATTTACGACTCCTTTTTTTTTTACACATTCAGTTCTGTATCTACACATTCAGACTGGGATTCATTTCTACTCCATCCATTTTGTCAGCCCATATGGCATGTTTTACTCCCCTGAGAGATACATCCTTCAACTCAAATCATTAATGAGAGGTTTACTATCTCACAGCCTCTCTTGCTGTCCCATTGGTGAACAGCGATCTGTCCTCTCTACGTGGAAATGGGCCCTGTGCTGATGCTCCCATGGTACTTCCACAGCCCCTGCCATGCTCAGGCTCAGCTCAGATACTCACACCTCTTCTGTCTGTCTCTCTGAACAGTTCTCCCAACTCTCAGCCTCGCTATTATGAAATTACATGCCCTAGCCTATCTATCTTTTAATTAAACCAAGGCAAACAGGCAGCTCGTTGCCTGAAGATGCTCCACTTCCGTACGAGCTGAGTGCATCAAATAATGAGAGATGTGTGAGGGAGATAATCATGACACATCACATCAAACGCATTTCAGATGGGGCTTTCAAGGGTTTTTTCCTGCTGCTCTTGGACTTGGGTTTCTCTTGCTGGCGTCGGCTCCATCCCCAGCGCTGTGTGTCTGTCCGCATGAGCTGCTGACAGCAGATGGCAGCTTCCTCCAAACCAGAGGGGCGAAAGGGATTGCTGCAGGAGGAAACCAAAGCTCAAACCTCATTGCCCTGCTCTGCCAGCGTGCTGTTGACGAGGTCACATCGTTGATGGTAAAATTCTGCCATGAGAGCATCTCTCCTCTTGCCCTGGTTGGGAAACCAGAGTGCTTTGTTTCTCTGCCCAGCATTTACAGCTTGGAAGGAACCTGGATGCTTTTTAAATAATACAGTCACAGCTCACTAAATCACTGGGGTGAACAGGCTGTTGCTTTACAGTCATTGCACAACCTCACTGCAACACTACCCTTAACAGGTCTGTGTCAGCTCCCCAGCCACCCACCTCCTGACCCTCCTCGGGGGCTGGGGAAGAAGGCAGAGGGAGTTTAACAATTAGTATAAACCCTTCACACTCTGGTGAATGCTCCAACCGAAACCAGTGTCAAAGTGATTTCATAGGGGTTATCCTTTAAAATGCCACTTAAATTGAAAGTACTGAGAAAAGCTGTGCTCAGGTATTGCCTTTGCCCTTTATTAACTTCACAGCATCTGTATCTCTCTGTTAGCCAAATCTAAAGAGAAGAGCTCTTGGCCAATGACAGAACAAAGGGCATTACAGTGTATGTTTGCATTTATACAAAGGGCTTGATGCTTTACTCCCTGTCTGATGGAGGTGTCACAGAATTTCCTTCGACAAACTGAATCCTTACTGGCTACAGCGTCGTGCAGGCAGAGCTCCCTCCTGTTTGCTGTCAGGAGCCATTTAGACTCAAGCTGTCTGTCTGTCCTCCAAGCCAGAAGAGCTTAAGCTGAATATCTTGTTTCTCTTCCATGATCTCAGCACACCTGGCATGAAGGGTTCTGAGGTGAAACCAGCTCTGTCCGATTCTGATATCTTAATTTCTTCCACGACAACCATAACAGAACTACTTGTTTTCTCATTTCTTACTGTGATATTGGAAGAGGAGGGCTGGGATTTGCCTCTTCTCAAAAAGCTCTTGTAAGTTCTGGCTTTGTTTTGGCAGCTGGGGCAGCAGGAGAGCAGCAGCAGCACCCGCGCTGTCCTCACGTAACTCGGCCAGAAGTCATTCAGGGAGTTCATGGTGATGAATGGACACTAACAGGAACCAAATGGATAAAGTAGGGCATTCTACCAGTTCTAATCTAACTCCTGCTGGTATTTTTGTATCCCCAAAATGAAAGATTCTATTTTTCCTAGTTCACACAGGTGATTGACTGATTTTCCCTGTGGGTGGTTAAGTAGAAGTTTTGCCTCCAGCCTTACAGGCAGGGAGATTTTTGGCACTAAGGTCATTCATCTCAACTAACCTTCATGCAGAGGTTAAATCTGACAAAATTAATGAGACATTTTAAAATTTTCCACTTACTAAATTGCTTCAGAGTCCAAGGATTATAATTTGTGTGTCCACGTGTCCTGGCCTGACCTTGAACATGCCTCATCTCCACACAGTCTCCAGGTCTGGGCTTTTGGTTGACCCCCAGTTGCCATTTTGAGGCCTGTCCTGTTTGTTGTGCTTAGATGCCACAGGACTGCACCCTGGCTGGGGAGGTCCCTTCCCCATCAGATGTGTTGTTCTGCTTGGCTCTTGGCTCCCCCTCTCTTAGGGAGCAGTTAGCCCTCACTGAGGGTGCAGTTACCACCCTGAACCATAACTCTACACTGGCAGTTAGATTAAGCTGCATGGTGACAGAAACACAGTTTAGACAAGAGCTATTAGCAAACCAAAATGTTCTGCAAGCTGATAGGAATAATAGAGAAGTTGAGGATGCCTTAGGCACCTGGGGAGTGGTCAGAGGAAATCACTGTTTCTATTGGCGTGAGGGAAAATTTCCCTTTGACTCTCAAGGGCTGACCTTGTCCCCTCCTTTAGCCAAAATAACTTTCTCCAAACTTTCAAGGTCAGGCAGACAGGGAGACTTGGCACCATACAGCGTGTTTACCCAGCTTTCAGCAGAAATCTGTGCTGTTCTCTGGACTATGAGATGCTGAATAGATTTATTGCAATGTTGGCCCATCATTTCACCCTGACTTGGGCTGCCAGACAGCACCATGGGCTGTCCCTCCTCCAAATACACCCTGAACATGCATGCTGGCCTCCAACCCTCAGTGAGAAGACCGCACTCATCTGCATGAGATGACCCTTGGGAACTACAGCATGGACCTAATTATCTTTTTTTTTAAAGGGTAGATAATAGCAGGACAAGGGGGATGGAGTGAAGCTGAAGGAGGGAAGGTTTAAATTGGATATTAGGGGGAAGTTTTTTACAGAGAGAGTGGTGAGGGGCTGGAACAGGCTGCCCAGAGAGGGGGTGGGTGCCCCATCCCTGGGGGTGTTCAAGGCCAGGTTGGATGGGGCCCTGGGCAACCTTGTGTAGCTCCAGGCCTGGAGGCTGGTGATAGGGGTTGGAGCTTTGTGATCCTTGGGATCCCTTACAACCCAGACCAGTCTGTGATTCTATGATTCCATGATCTTCTCTTCCACAGGTAGACAAGAAGAAGAAATGGCCAGAGAAGAGACAGGCACAGGAGCAGGAGATGGGGAAGGAACCAGCACAGTTTCTAGGGTAACGTGTTAATGGGCGTTGCTATCTCAGACACTGGCAAGCGGGACAGTGGGGAGCCCATCACAAACGCCACTGCTTTAATCCCCTTTAATTAACAACGACCCTTTAATTAACAACAGCCGGTGGTGCCGCTGTCCGTGGTGCTGGAACCGAGCGGGTCCCAGGTCCGGCTGCGATCGTCCCCTCCCTTCGCTCTTGGAAACCACCCGAGAGAAGATGCTGACGGGGGGAAAGGGCTTCGCACCTCGCGTGGGACATCGGGGCTGTGGGTGCCCAGGGCTGGTTGAGGGGAAAGCACCCGAGGAGCCTCACACAAAGAGAAATGGCTCCTCCCCGGGTGCAGGGTTGCATTGCAGGTCTAAAACACCACCCTAACTTCCATCGAGCGTAGTGGAAAGGCACCTTAACCCCTTCCACATGTATCTGACGTATTGTTTCTGGTAAGTCTGCCAAATACAGTCTCAGAAATTGAAATCTAAGAAGTGAACTCAGATGAGATCCCCTGCCAGGCAATTCCAACTCACCTGTCATGTCACATGCCAGAGGAAGATCAAGCAAACACGTCAGGTCCAGGAAAAGCCGTGATGTGAGAGTTCACACCTCTCGAGTCCTGGGGCAACCCAGCCATGAGACAGAAAGCCACAGGCTGCACAGGTTTCACTGCTACTAAAATTAATTATTTCAAATTGATGACTCACCAGAACCTGCTCCTGTGTTCAGACATGACAAAGTGGATGACGGTGGCGGGTTCGTGTTCTTTGCTTTAAGGTACAGGTAAAAAGGTGTCTGGCTCCTGTCTGCACTCCCAACAGCAGTGCTGCTGGAAAGAATGAGAACTGGCTGACCAGGTCACCTCGGAAGACCAAAGAAAGGGTGAAGGACAGAACTCAAGGTGTAAATGCAAGGTAAGGTAAATGAAAAAAAAAACCAACTCAACACAACAAAACTCACCAAAAAAACCCTCACAAAACCCCCCACCCCACACAACAAAACCAGCCAAACACACCCCAGTTCCTGCCCAGGAACAGAAAACAAGGAACTTTGAACAGCAACAAAGGGAAGGGAGGTTTCTGCTCACAATCAACCAGACTGGGACGTTTCGGAGCTGGGCACGGTGTGGTTTGATGTTAGACTAGCTCTCCTGGCAATGGGTAATACAAAGCTCCAAAGAGACACAAAGATGATGGAAACAGTGCAAACATCTTTGTGATCAAACCAAAGAGAAAGCTGAATGGCGTCCTGAATGGGTCTGATCTTTATATAGCAGATTCTTACACCAGCTCCCTCAATAAATGCTGAATTGCACACAAGGGAAGAATGATCTTCTTAAAAATCATAATTCTGCAATGAAATTATAAAGAGAGGGCAAGGTTATCATCATAAGAAATCCAGAAGGGCAGGCAGAGCTGCTACTGAAAGGTGGGGGAGTGCTGAGTCACTCTGCACTTGCTGCTGCCATAGTAACTATTTACCAGCTGGTTGGGAGTGAGGAGAGACTGAAACCTGAAATTAAACACACACACATATATATAAAAAATTAGACAAATTGCAGCTTGAAATATATTACATACATAGATTTTTAGAAGGTTTAACAGAATTGAATGCTTTCTAAGATATTTTTAATTCAGTGTTACTTGAGGCAGGCAGGTTACTTTGGCCTATTGAATAGACACGTGATGGAAGTATCCAAGCAAGAAATAAACCCCTGATAAACTAAGTTGTTGCACCTGATCATGAGAACAGGCAGGAGCCACTCTGGGTTTGTTTACTGGTGGGGATGTGTGTATTTTCTATAACCCAGCCCAGGCTGTGGAGGAACCCAGAGGTGAGGGTTTGTCCAGCGGTAACAGGTTTGGGGGGAGTTGGGACACTTAACTGCCCTCGTGAGGCCCCAGCTGGAGTCCTGTGTCCAGATCTGGGGCCCCCAATACAAGAAAGATGTGGGACTGTTGGAGAGGGGTCAGAGGAGCCACAAGGATGATTAGAGGGCTGGAGCAGCTGCCCTACAAAGAAAGGCTGAGGGAGCTGGGCTTGTTCAGCCTGGAGAAGAGAAGGCTGTGGGGGGACCTCATTGCAGCCTGCCAGTCCCTGAAGGGAACTTATAAGTAGGAGGGGATTCAACTTTTAAAAGGGTAGATAATGGCAGGACAAGGGGGAATGGACTAAAGCTAAAGGAGGGAAGGGTTAGATTAGATATTAGGGGGAAGTTTGTTACAGAAAGAGTGGTGAGGGGCTGGAACAGGCTGCCCAGAGAAGTAGTGGATGCCCCATCCCTGGAAGTGTTCAACGCCAGGCTGGATGGAGCCCTGGGCAACCTTGTGTAGCTCCAGGCCTGGAGGTTGGTGGCCCTGCCTGTGGCAGGGGGGTGGGAGCTCTATGATCCTTGGGGTCCCTTCCAACCCAGACCAGTCTGGGATTCTATGATTCTATGATTAACAGAGTTTAGAGAGCTCAGGGTTCCTCAGGCAGCCTTTTCTGGTGTTGTCCTCCACTCTGGCTTTTAGGAAGATCGCTGTGGGGCTCTGGCTCTGACTGGTGCCTCACTGGCTGCAGGCACGTCCTCTGCGGGAGCTGCGGCAGCGATCGAGGCTCTGCTCTGACTCACTCAGGGTGGTTTCTTATGGTGGAAAATTTCAGCATCTTGATGACAGATGTCTGTCACCGTGACACCTCCGAAGACAAAACCCCCATGGCTGCTCTCCCAGGTGACAGACGCAGGGTGAAAGCGCTCGGTTCCCTATGAGCACCTGGGCTGGCTGCTGCTGAGATGTGAACGACTTCAGAGAAGAGAGTAGCTGGGCCTTTTGGTGGCCAGTTGGGTCAAGTTGGCCTTGGGATCTGGTGTACAGAGCAGCAGAAAGCTACCAAAGCTTTTAAAGTCAAGAATAAGAAAAAGGTTCATGAGAACTTCACAGAGAGGCAGGAAGCTTGTGGTGAAACACAGGAAGTCCCTTGTCTTTCTTTAATCTGCGTTGAGATCAGAGGAGGTGCTGCAGGAGATGAGGTCAGGGAAGTTCTTTGCAGAGCAGAGGCAGACACCCCGTGGCTTCCTGAAGCAAAGGCATGGAGGTCCAGGTGGTGGTTGTTGTGTCCATGGTCTTCAGTCCTCCTGTGCTGGAAGGAGGAAAGGGGTCTTCAGAGCTTGTTGTGCAACTGCACGTGCAAATCTGGCTGCTGTAAACCTATTTCATGGAGTTTTGGGAGCTGGGGCACTCCACCAGTTTGTACTGGTCCTTCAACTCCCCTAAGAAAGTAGTATTTAAACTGGGTCAACTCCTGAAAGACCAAGAGATCCCACATCACCAGGACAACTTAATTTGTCCTGTCAGTGAGCTTCAGTATTGCCATTTCTAGCTAAGAGAGGTTTCCAGGAGCCCAGAAGCAGGGCTCACCAAAGGACACTGGTGGTACAGGGAGACATCTGGGCTTTCTTAGGCACAGGGACTGTAGGATCTGGGTATCCTGCAGAAGGCAGGACATGCTAACAGCCTTCCAGCACAAAATTTGCTGCAGGGAGGAGGGGAAAACGTTGGATGTAAACTGTTCTTCCTTATGAAGACAGAGAAGGTTGTAGGAATAGGCCAGACAAGAGCTCGTAAGTAAAATAGATTGTGCAGCATTTAATCTGTCATCTGTTTTACTCAAGTAAAATAGATCACAGTAGAGATGATTTTGCCAAGCCTCATTTTACAGCTGGTTTATTTGATTTTATGACACCAGGTGTAGCTGGAGTCACAACTGCTTCAGGCTGTAGAGGCATTTGCCACGAGAAGTGTAGTCTGAGGAACCAGGTACAGGTGTCTCCAGTTCCCAGCTCACTTGTTAGCTCACTTGGTGATGGTTTTCTTCTTGGAGACCCTGGATCTGAGGACCCCAACAGCCCTCAAGGTCAATGCACGTAGCAATTTTCCAGCAGCGTTCAGGAGTGGGCAGTGGTGACATTAACACGAGTGACATCAGTTGTAGTCAGCTGATGGTCCTCTGTATACAGGAAATGTTTATGGTCCTTTTCATAGTGAATCAGAAGGAAGCCACATTGTGAAAAATTGTTTGACACGAAATGGAAAAAAATCTTCATTTACAAAAATTAAGGTTTCTTACCTTTAAGACAACCAAAAGCCTTTATCTTCAAAGGAAATTCATGCCCTGGGCAGCTGTGACTGTACCTGAGCCAGTGCTAAGCCCTGGACTGATTTTTGGCCTATCTTGGTCTATGCTCACAGAGAGTTAAAGAGCTGCATATCACAGCCTTGAGCCATTCTGCCTGCTTTGCAGATCTGGGGAAAGAGAAATAGAAGAGACTGTGTGTCTCCTGCTTCTTGCCACTCCTGTCCTGTTTGCCCCACCAGCTCTGTGATAGCCAGAGGGATGCAAGAGCTGCTCTCACTGCTGGTGCAGCCCTTCTAAAGCCTTTTCCTGCAAAGCCCTTCTTAGAGCACGAAGCACAGAGATTAATTTTTCCACAACCAGCTCGTTCAGAGATGGAATTGCTGAGAAGACAAATCTGCTGTTCCCTCCCCACCCCCAATGCACTCAGCGCCACGCTCGCAGCTTGTCCCCGTTTTTTAAGTAGCCATTAACTCTCTTCTAAACGTGCTGCGGGTTCTCCAAGGTCTTGAAGGTCTTGTGGATGCTGCTGATGGAGCTGTAGCTTTCAGCATCTCTGATGGTCAGGGGTCTTCGGACCCCTCCTGCGCCGGTCACCGTCCAGTTACAATTTCATGGCACATCACAGCCGCTATGGAGTAAAGTTTCTCCCCTTCCCTCCCTCCCTCCCTGCTCCCCTTGCTCCCCCCGCCGCTCATGCCCGGGCCGTACCCAGGGGAAGGGATGCTCTCTCCCTCCCGTCTGACCATCACCCGCGCACCAGGCAGCCGCATCGCCCCTTTTAAGCCGGAGCTGGAGGGCTCGGCGCGATGGGCAGAGGAGGAGGCTTGCTAAAAATACCGCCCTATGCCGGGGGAGCGCAGGGAAACGCGCGGTGCCCGGCGGGCCGGGCCGCCCCGGTGCGCGGGGAACGCCCTTCTTGAGCGCAGGGAACGCGCTTCTTGTGCGCAGGGAACGCGCCGCAGTGCGCGGCTGCACGGAGCGGGCCGCGCCGCAGGGATGCTCGCCCCGCTCCTGGGCTCCGCGGGCTCCGGGTGGCTGCTGCTGGGTGAGTGCTCCCCCCAAAACCCTCTCGGCGTTTGGGATTTGCTCCCCTCCTCCCTTTCCCCCTCCCGGCCCTCTCCGCTCGGGCTCTCCCGGCTCCTTTTCCCCCCGCAGCGTGCGGGGGATGGGCTGGGAAATGCCGGCCTCGGAGCCCTCTGTAACGACCCCTGAGCGCTGCTTTCCGCTCTGGACCCCTCTATCCACCCCCCTCTCGCTCCTCTGCTCGGGGGAAAGGGTATTCCAGGCGCTTGGATGGGGAAAGGCGGGCGGGAGCGCGCACTGCATCGCAAAGATGGATCCGCGGTGCCGAGCTGCGTGCGGGCGCCGAGCCGGCACGACCGGCGGTGCTGCGGCAGGAGCCAGCAAGCCCCGCGGGCACGGCCTGGCATCCTTTCTCTCGCCGGTCTGTGCGCTCCCTCCATCTCTGGCTCCTTCTGTCGCGGGTCCGTGACGCAGGGCAGCACCCGGACGTGTGCGTGTTGTTGGTGTTGGCCAGGGCTGCCCAGGCATCCCATGGCAGGGTGGGCATCCCATGGTGGTCCGGGCATCCCATGGTGGTGTGGACAACCTATGGTGGCCTGGGCATCCCATGGTGACGTGAGCATCCCATGGCTGCCTGGGCATCCCATGGCAGTGTGAGCATCCCATGGCAGTGTGGGCACCCCATGGCGACATGGGCAGGTGGCGATGTATCAGAGTGTGTCTGGACTGGAAAACTGTCACAAGTCTGAAACAGGAGGCTCTCTGTAAGGTGTTTAAAGGTTCAGTGTGAAATGATCCACTGCCCTGATTCAAAATCGAGTCTTCCAAATCCATGTAAAGCCAATTTCCCAAGGGAAGGCAATGTTCAGTGCCTGCACTATCTCCCCCCTTTATCTATCAGCTTCCAAGGGGAAGAAGTACAAAGGGAGAAATGGTTTTAAAACCCCCATCTTTGCACCATTAGGTAAATTTTCAAGGAGGGGAAGCACCAAAAATGGAAAACATATCATGGTTATTTATGTTCACATTTACTTGCTACTTTTCATTATGGAAAGGGATGTTTCACACGCTGAAAAAAATGGGAATCTGATATCATGGGCCTGAATTTTGCCTCTGAAAATATCCTGATGGCTCCCAGAGCCTCGTATCCACAGCTTGGATCAGCTGCTTCTGAACTGTAGCAAAACTCACGCAGAGCAAATGTGGCCCAGAGGGAATTATGTGGGTGAATCAGAAAGCTGGACTTGGCTCCCAGACTGCCGGCAAGCGTTTGGTACAGGAGTTTGGGCCCTGAGGCCCCCAGGGCTGCTCTGAGCTGCGGTACTGGATGCACCAGGCTTGTTTATGGCAACAGGAGGAGAACTGGGCCCACTGGGAATGGGTCTCTTGTGCGAGCTCCTGCTCTGAGGCCTCCAAGCTCACCCTGTGGTATTGATCCCTCTGCCCTCCCATCTCAGTGTTTACTCTGCTGCGTCCCACCGTGCCTCCCTTGTGCACCCAGCTATCGCGATGTGTGTCTGTTGAGGTGCAGCTCTGACTCCTTTTACTTCACTGTCCACATGACTGTAGCCCAGCGTTTTGCTCTACAGAGTAGGTGCCCTTGGAAGACCTGGCAGCAGGGCACTTGCTTGGCCGTGGGCAGACAGTGGCTGCTCTCAGTCATGGTCTCAGGTTCGCCATCCCATCAGACACAGCTCCACACTGCAGAGGGTTTACTGAACGAGGGCTTCCTTGGCCATTCCAGCCCAGTGCAGCCCTCTTGTTTATTTTAAATGCTCTTCTGGCATCATTACAAGGGCTTGGACTAGTTGAGAACAGGTCTGCAATGCTCAGCTCAATGAATTAATGGTGGAAGTGGGAGAAAAACAAAGCTAATTATTCCCTGATGTGCAGGCTTGGGCAGATGCACGGGCTGATGTAGTCAAATAAAGCAAACGAACCCGCTGATCAATCCCCCTGGGGATGTGCACGTCAGGCTGGTTTGGTGCAAGCAGTGCAAGGTTAGAGTTTACCCCTTGCTCCTCTTCTCTTGAGTAGGAAACCCCAAAGCTCCTCTGCTCTTCTCTTCCCCCCACATTTCACGTGGCTGCAGCCCCTCGCCCGCCCTGTCAGCCCTGTCTCGCAGTGAGGAAGAGGAGGGTCTGCTCTCCTGACTCCTGGCAGCAGCTGGAGGCCCCAGCAGGCGCCTGTGCAGAGGTGGCACAAGGTGGGAATTCTGCCATCCCGGTGCCCCTTTCTGCCCACCAACACCAGCACATCTCCAAACACTTTTCCATGCACATTCTTAAAGGAAGTGGGAGGTTCATCTGGCATTGCAGTAAGTCTCTACAGCCCCACATCCAAGCCCGGCTCACTGTGACATGCTGTGACACGGGAGTGAGTCCTGGCAATGCCCTGAAATCGAGCCCTCTGGATAAGAAACGTTTCCTGCTGTGCTTTGTGTATGAAGGGGAGCAGATGCCCAAGGCTGCTCAGACCTGCCTGGAGAAGTGCTGGCTGCGGCACGAGAGGCAGCGCCTGTGTCATTTGATGAGGTATATTTAGTTGCTTTTATTCTCCATCCCTCTATTACTGCTCCATTTGAAGAGCTGCTAGATACCATCAAAAGGAAAGAGCAAATGCATTTGGCTTCCCCTGCTTGCTCACAGGGAAAGGCAGCACGCAGCAGTTTTTCTCTGCTGCTCTGGAGTAACGTAGACATTTATTTGCTTCTTGTCTCCAGTCTCCAGCTACTATGGATATTACAGAGATATTCAAGTAATGAAAAGAGGAGGAAAGCTTTGAAGACAGATGGTAAACTGCATTAAGCGAATACCCACAGAAACTGTAGGAAAGCTGACTTGGGAGGAAGCCAGGAGCAAAGGAATGCAACATTACATCAGTGAGAGGGTAATTGCCCTTGTTTTGACGTCACCAAACACTGCAGAGCACCACAGGGTTTAAGCCTTTCCTCATTATTACATTTCTGAGAGCTCTTTGAGAGACATACCAGAGCCTTCTTCCCTCTTCATCACAGCACAGTTGCAAGCAGCACCCAGTCACTTACAGCTAACTAGATGTAGGCAAGCCTGGGTGAGGCTGGAGAAGTGATGGTAGGTGATGTGACGTGGGTGTTTGTCTCCTGATGGGTGCACAAGCATCCAGGGCAGCTGTTTCCCCATGGCTTTTGTTCTTGGCTTTAAAGAACAGACCCAAACAAACCGATTGACTTAATCACCTTCTTGCTGATCAGAAAGGAACAGGAAAGAAGAGTTTCTATTAATACAATTTGTGTTTTTTTAAGTGCTCCCCATGTGTCCTTTGCTGGCAGATCAATACCAGTAATGAGTTTCTTCCATCACTGCTATTTATATCTCCTGTGTGAAGCCAAAGCCCTGCAGGTCCCATCTGTCCCTGCTGCTGTCCCTGCAGGTGCCAGGAGCGCGGGCAGCTCTGAGGAGGGTCACCCACAGTGCTCTGGACTTGTTCCCTCTGGGGACAGCACTGGTGTTCCCACTGCTTCAGCCTCTCTCCCTCCTCTCCCTCTGAACCTCCTGAACACTCATTCCCCCCCCCGGAAATGAGACAAAGGCAGCAGAGGAAGGTGAACCAGAGAGCACCGGGTAAACTGAGCTCGGAACACCCTGTAAAAGCCATGAAACCCCAGCAGGAGCCCTCACCCTTCCTGCTGTGAGCCCTGCCTGGCTCTCCTGGGGCTTTCCTCCCCAGCTGGGCTGATTCAGAGCCTTTGCAGATCCTTTTTTCGGAGACTCCAAGGAACTTAGCTCTGATACTGTACAGTGTGATGCTGGGGGCTGTTCTGCTGGGCTCTGATTGATTGCTTAGCGTGCTATCAGCGCTTATTGATGTCATTTACTGTGCCAAATCCTCCTTCCACTGTAAACATTGCCAGGGAGCCTTCAAGGTGACCTGTGGCTGGTGGGGAGGGAAGGGGCCAGAGGCTTTGCTGGTTCTGCTGCTTCCTTATGCTCTGTACTTTGATAAAATCATACTTACTTTACCTTTGCACTGGAGACTGAGCCATGGAGAAGTTGGTGGCTGGTGACCTCAGAGCTGTGGCAGTAGATCAGCCCCTGGGGTCATCCCACAGGCCCTGGAGCTGGTCTCCACACTGCACGTTGCACACTCTTGGACTTTTACAAGCAGTGATGTAGGTACAATGTGTAGCTGATGCTTTGGGAAAGCATGGCTAAAAACACAGCCCCTGCTTGGCATGGGCTGAGCTCACAGCAGGCTTTGGCAAGACTCTGGAGTGATTCTCCCACAAACCCAAGCACTTTGATGTCCCAGAAGCTACCCTGGTAGCCACGCAGAGTGCTTCTCTATCTCTCATGCTGTGTGGTACGCCGCTCTCAAACATGTGGAAAGCAAATAAAGTCAACCATCTTGTCCAAGTCATCTTCTTCTGTGCCACAGAAAAGAGTCACTTGTCAAAAATCAAGTATCATTCAGTGGAAATCACCACCTCACTAGGAAACCCCCAATTAAGGGAGGAAAAGTCTTTATATTTAGGCCTGTGTGCTCTGATGTTGCAATACTGCAGCTCACATTTCCATTTGCTCAACGATGTGGCTGCTGTGGTGTAGATACAATCTCAGAACCACCACATGTAAGCTACAGGGAACAGTTTCCACTTCATTAGTGTAAAATAATGCTGCGAAATCAGTGTCAGATGAGTTGGCCTGGGTGAGGTCAACGGGCTCCAGAGGTACCTGGGGTACGTCACTTGGCCAGCGGTTCCTGTCTGACAGGGGAATGCTGCAGGAGCTGACAGATGCTGGGTGACTCAGGGAAACAATAACCCCAGGGAAGGGACTTTTACCTGCTCCTGTCTCTGGCAGAGGTGGTTACCTGTGTAAGCCCATGGTGTGATGGCCAAACCCCAAGGCAGCCTCTGTCGCTCCCATCACTGTGGGTTTCGGTGACGGTCGGAAGGACCACAAGTCCCACACCTGGGAACAGGTACCAGGATGCTCCATCCAGACACCCAGCCCTCAGGGTTGTGCTTTAACCACAAGCGAAGCACAGTCACTCCAAGGCTGTCAGCCTGAGTGCAGTCACTGCACAGCCTTCCCTTCTGGGTTGTACCTTTGAATGCTGAGGGCTAAGTGCTGGGGTGGCAGGGACCGGGTGTGTGATGCTACCTCAGCCTAGCTGTCTGTTTTCCCCTGGGGTTTCTTTCCCGACCCCCTCTCTGAAACAGCTGCCCCCATGGCAGCTCTCTGCCCCCATCCTGCCTACTCCCAGGGCTGCATCCCCTCTGCAGCCTGGCAGCTTTTGCCCTTGGAAAGGATGGGTTTCTCCTGCTGTGGAGGGCACGGGCAGTGAATTGTGGGGTGCAGAGGGGACGATGTCTCTCTCTGGGCCACCCCTGGGGTGGAAAGCTGTGCAGCCTCCCTTTCCCTGGCGCGGCAAGCCAAGCTTCTGTGTTTGTTCATGGCCGAGAAGAAAAGGGGCTGAAATGAGCGTTCCTTCTCCCACCAGCCATCGAGGGACTGAGGCTGAGGTTGCCCCCTGTGCACAAGCTGGAGCAGCCCCCAGGCCGTGCTGACCCATTTGGGCTGCTGATGGTGCCTGGGGAGAGACGGAGGCTCAGGAACAGCCTCCGATACGTGAGTGTCTCTGCGAGCATCCCAGCTGAGAGCAACTTGTGAGCCAGCCAGCGCAAGGTTACCGAGCCCTCGGAGCCTTTGAGAGGAGGGGGATATCCCCTCCCCATCCCCCCCCGCTATTCCCCATCCCACACACCCCACACGAAGCCTCCGCCAGGAACCAGCCGGGGTTTATGGGGGCACGGGGGGGATTCCCGAGTGACCTCCTCCCTGTACCCCTGCGGAGGGGCCGGGCCCCGGTTTTATTCTGCCTGAAAAGGGTTTTTCTGTGTCGGGCGAGCGCAGCCGCCTCTGCCCGGCCCGGCCGGTGCGAACCCCGCAGCTGAGAGGCTGCTGAGGGTGGTGTGATGCTCTGACCTGCCAACAACAATTCAGGGCTGTGTTTCCTTTCGGAAAAGCTATTTGCATATCCTCTATTCACTTCGTTTGGTTAAATACATTTGAAAAGCCAAAAGCTCTGGGTCATTGAGACTGAAGAATGGGCTGTCTGAGCTCCCCCCATCCCCCCGCCCCTTCCCCTCCGCCCCTTAACTCTTTGAAACCTTGTCCCCGCGTCTTAGAGAGAAGCGTCTTAAAACACCCAGAAAGAGGGATTTACAGGCTGCTTTTGCAGTAGGGAAGGGGGCTGGGGAGAAGCCTGACTGCCAGGAGGCAGCAGGAAGGTTGCCATATCCTTCCGAGCTGGAAAACCCGCCCCTCTGCTGCCTCGGGGAGGGCTGGTAGGACTGGGCACAGCCGGCAGGACCGGGAAGCAGCCGTGCAGATAGAGCTAAAGCGAGAGCCTGGCGCAGAGATGCTCTGCGGGGTGCGGGGTGCGGGGCTCGGCAAGGGGAGCTGGGCTAGAAACGAAAATACAGCGAGCTTCACTGCTGCTAAACCCCAAACCCACAACCAAACCCCACAGCCACGGCAAAGACCCTGAAACATCCACCCAGGGTTTAGAAGCTGTCAAACGAGGTAACCACTTGTTAACTGCTGTCAGAAGAAAAGAGTTTCGGTGAAGTTTCCGTGTTCAGCATCTCAAATCACAGCCCTTTACTCAAAAACCTTCCCAGAGATGATGCCAAATCCCCTTTTCCCCCCTCATTTTCCACGCCAGTGCCAGGCCCTCACTGCTGGGGGTGCTGGAGCTGGGTGCTGTGGCTGGTGGGTGCCAGGATGCAGAAGGGAGCCCCTTGGACCAGGGCATGATACAGCCCCTGCCCCTCACTGCATCCTGCACCCACTGAACTCAGCTGCAGAATGGAGCCTGTGCTTCTGGATGGCTCTAAACTGTTTTGAGGATGGCAGCTGGGAAGAGATGCATCAGCAATAAAATCATCATCGTGGGTTTATTTTTGTTCCTTTGCCATCCCTTGGCATCACTGTGGTGTAAGGAAATGGAGGGCTAGAGGGAGAGGAGGCAGAAACACTTGCCTGGTAGCCTCATATCAGTGTTCCTAATTAGTGAATTAGTTCTCTATTCATACAGTATGTCTCCTTCCTGCTGCTCACTGAAAGTGGTCAAAAATATATGCTGTATAATCAATACAAGCATAATGCCTGACCAAAAGATGTGGAAAGGAAAAGAGATGGATAAGAAGAAGCACAAGGGAGTGAAGGTCCCCCATCTTTTACACAACCTTCAATATTTTAACAGGCAGCTGCTTTCTGCCCTTACTCCTGGCAGGATTTTCCAGGGATGAGCCTTAAGGAACTGTTGGCAGATCTCTGTTCTGCAGGTGAAGCCATTGCCCTGGGTCAGGGGGATGTCCTGAAAGATGGGGCAGCAGGTTTTGTTGAGTTGTCCTCAGAACTTTGAAGTGCTGTGTGGGATGGGGGAGCAATGAAAGCCCAGGAGCTCACGGGCCAGCTCTGAGCCTGTGTGGTTTTCTGGTGGTACAGTCTCAGTTGGTTAGCTGCCCAGAGGGCTCTGCACCCTCCTGGCTATAAGCATCACTATTGAAAATTCAACCTTAATCAGTGTTTCTCATTCATTTTGATAAAGTATAAAAGCATAGAGAAATTACCTATGTTACTCTTACAGTAGCCTTTCAGGTTGTGTGTACTGTGAGCATTTAAGAACTGTGATTTACTGATATAACTTCTTTTTTTTTTCTCCTGGACAGGTGTGGGGTCTCAGCCAAACCCCATAAAAGTCCTTTGAAATCTTTCCATTGATTTTACTGGTAGTTGGATCTCACTGGGCTTTAGACTGAGCAGTAATCAGCACAAAAGGTGAAGTCTTATTTCCTTTGTACTTGTAGAGTATAAACACCCCTGCACTGAGGGGATGGTCAGTTTGGGGCAGCGTTCTACAGAAGCAGAAGTCACTTGAGTTCTGGTTTGAAGCACAAAGGTCTTTGTAGTTCCTCTGGCCTTGTCCAGGTCCTGTGTGCTCAGCACCCCCACCTCTCAGCCTCACGTTCTGCAGGGCACAGCTACCAGTCTGCAGGAGGATCTTGAACTGTCCTCCCAGTTCCTGTGCCAGAGGATCTTAGAGCAGCCCCCTGTTTGTGCTGAACCACATGCCTTCCCTTGGCTGGGCATCCTAAAAAGGAGCTTGTGTCTCCCTAACACGCTCTCCTGACTGCTCTGGCAGAAAATGGGAGGCATTGGGGAAGGTTTTATTCTGTGTGTTACTTCGAGTGTGCTTCCATCCATCTTCCCTCGAGGCAGGAAGCTTGAATCCAGTTGCCTTCCCTTTGCTCTGACCCACGTTTCTCCTGTGGCTGTTTCAGCACATGAGTCTGCTGCACGTCCAGGAGACAGGGAATAACTGCTCAGGGCTTTTACTGGGGAGCTGGAAGGGTCTGAAGCTGTCCTGAAACACTTAACTGAATCCCCCCCACCCATGCTGAGGGTATGTCACCCACTGTCATCTCCATGGAGGTAGGCAAGAGCATCCCTTACCCACAGGTGCCTGAAATAAGACCTCTTAGAAATCAGTGGAGCACAGTGACATGGTCCTAGTCCAATATGTATTTCTTTAAAAGCAGTCTAGCTGCATCCCTTCAGAGCACTCCATCACAGACACAACTGTGTTTACCTGTGGGCTGCAGGCACCCAAGCACCCAGCCAGCCCCACACTGCTCACACTCCTGCAGGATTTCCCCGAGTGGAGTTTCTGTCAGAAGGAACAAAGCTGGGAGAGGCTGAGCTGGAGGATGTTGTTTAAGTCCCTCTCAGCCAGCACTGTGATGCGGATTTACACCTGCAGACCATTCAGACCAGCACTCCCTGCCCTGCCCTTCTGATGAATCAAGGCTGATTGCAGAATTACCCACATGTGAACCCAGGGAGTGATGTCTGATGAGCTTGCCTGCAACCTTATTAAATATCTGCCTCTCCTCATTTCCGAGCGTTAAATGTTCTTCGGGAAGTCTCCATGTGCAGTACCACAAGTGCGGTTTAGGACAGGTCCGACAGAAGCTTTATTAACGGTGAAAGTGGTGAGAGAGTGTTCACAGCCCTGACCCTGTGCTCTTCTCTGCCAAGGGATTGGGGAGATCCAGCCCACCCAGGGAAAAAGGAGAGAGGTGAGAAAAGCTCTAATTTAAATGTTAACAGAGCCAGGTATCCATCCCTGGGAGGGAGGGATTCCTCAAATGCTTTGCTAACTGCCACAGTTGGAAGGAGGAATAACAGTAAATCACAGTTAATGGGTGGGGGGAACACAGAGGAGGGGCACACTCATGGCTGTCAGCTCAGAAGTGGGGAGCTGGAAGCCAGCAGAGCCTGGCAGCTTCCAGCTGGAGGTCCCTTCAGTTGGGATAACTGCCTTAGCCAGAGCTCTCAAATCTTACTCATTAATAACTTCACAGCCACAAATGAATCACAAGGGGTTTGTTTTGTTATTACCGGTGTAAATGACCCAAACCTGGGTCTGGCTCCGAGGCCATTTCCCTTCTTTGTAACACACCTAACACCCTGAGGGTGATGCTGGAGGCAGTTACTCTCTCGCTGTTCTCTTTGTTCAGATGATTTCCATTTATTTCCATTTATTCCACTCAAGCTTTGATTTCACAGCCTAGGACAGCCAACACAGGCTTCCTCAGTGTCAGAAACGCCACTTTATCGTGACTTCTCCCAAAGGGAAAATTATATATATATATAAAAATAATATATATATTTATATATTTTTATATGTACATACTTTATATATCTTTATATATATTTATTGTATATATAATAAAAATTATGCTTATACATAAAT
>VZTU01028860.1:681169-730462 GCA_013400835.1 Zapornia atra | reverse complement strand
TTTTAAACCGAGCCTTTGCAGGGAGGCTGTGCGGTTTTACATCCAAACGCCTTCCCCGGAGTCTGTCAGGAGCCGGGAAGCTTCCAGGGTGACAAATAGATGTGTCAAACCGGGATGACAAAGTAGAGGTGTCAATATCCACGGGCGGAGGGGCGAGCTTTGCCCCTCTGCGGGAAGCCGGCGCGGGGCTCCCGCCGGAGCCGCCAGTGCCTCAAGGGTTACACCGGGGCACTGCCGCTGCCCCGCTAATGCAGCCTAAGCTGATATTAGCCAAGCTTAACTTCTTTCAGCAGTTTGCAGATGGGAAGGGGGTGGGACGTCCTGGAGTCAGCAGTTCTCCAACANNNCTCCAACAAGTCCAGGGACGACAGCCCGGGCGGTGGGAGACCCAGCCATGAGCTGACTGCTTGTGAGGGGAGAGGAGGGGGTCCCTGCAGCTGGTAAGGCCGTGGGTGTGCTGTTGTTACCTGGGTGGGGGGCTCCGGGGGGACCCTGGGGGCTTCGCTCGGCTCTGAGCGCTGCGGTTGTTGGGCTCTGGGATGCGGAGGGAAGGAAACCCGAGAGAAAAAGGGGAGGAGGGGAAATAACCTCTGTGTGTGTGAGACCCCTCAGCGCGGAGAGGGGACCCCCCGGGTGCTGCTGCCGTGGGAGGGGAGGGGAGGGGGGGTGTCTCGGCTGCGTTCCGCCGTGCCGCGATGCGGGGGGGGGGGACTGAAAGCCCAGCACCAGAAATTGCTGGTTGCTTCTGGGGTTTCCTGTTGTTTCAGATGTTTCTAACGGCCTGAGAGCGGGGAGAAGCTCCAGCCCGGCTCTGGCCGGGGGTCGTAGCGCTGGAAGCGGCCGGTCCCGCCGGGCTGCAGCTTCCAGCTCCGGGACCTCCCCACACCGGGGCTCGGGGACCCTCTGGGCACCTCCGTGGGCTCCCAGTGACAGCGGCTCTGCCCGGCCACCGGCTGGGGGGACAAGGTCGCTTGGATGCAGAGATGGAGGCTGGTTTCTGGGGGTGCCCTCTGCTCCGTTCCCCAAATCTTCTGTCCCCGGAGTCAGGGCTTGTTTCCCATCGCAGGGGCTCTGCAGAGACCGGCAAACTCGTTTAGTTGTGACTGATGCTATGTGGGTTTCCAGACTTGCTGTGTGTTGAGTTGCAACCACCCTGGCTTCAAGGTCAGCTCCTTGGGAGGGACCTTGCTGGTTGGTGCCTTTGTCAAAGTGATGAGGTTTAATGTGGCTGGTTCCTCATCAAATGCTGTGGATTCATACTGTGCTCTAGCATGTCACCACACGTGTGCTCCATCCATGTGGGAAGAGCCTACTGGGCTCTGTGTCCTGGCGCTGGGCATAGAACATGGAGACTTCATCACAGGCATGGAGCTCAACTCTGGATGTTGAGTGGGGGTTCTTGCTGAGTTGGATGGGTGCATGTTCCATCCTCTGGCGTGGTGGGGACAGGTTGGGTGGGGGTATGTAAAGAGGATGATGCTTTCAGGGGTTTCGGAGAGGCTTGGGGAAGATTCCTGCTTGTTCTTGGTGGCTTATAGCATGGTGGGTCTGGCACGGCTGCTTGGTATGAGCTGCTGGGGGGGCTGCATGCAGCTGCAGGGAAAAGCTGCACAAACCAAATGTGGTTATTTGCTGGTTTCCGGTGTGGTGAGAGAGGTCCCCAGCATGGTGAGAAGAGTCCCCAGTGTGATGAGAGAGGTCCCCAAGGCAGTGACTATTCCTGCAGTGAGTGGTCTGGTTTTTAGTGGTTTCACATGCAAGACAGCAGCGTAAAAGTTATGATCCTTTTACAGCCCAGTGACGTTCCTGCACCCAGGAAATAGACATATTTTATATATATTTATATTTATACTGTATTATTTTGAGAAGCTCTGTTTGCTGGCATGGTGTTTTGGTGATGGCTGGAGGCTGCTGGCACAGGGCCTGGGCAGGCCGAGGGCACGGCAGGAGCTGGCAGGCCTGTGCAGCAGGCAAGGCTGCCCTGCCACACCGCCCTTCTCCTGCCTGTCCCGCTGCCTTTGGGCGACCTGCAGCAGCCAGGGGAAGTTGCTTTCCTTCAGGTCTCTTAGCACATGACCCACCTCTTACTTAACCCTTATTTTCTTGCCCCCTATTGCACTACGAGGTTGCCAAATAAGCCTTGAGCAACTTTTAAAACCTTCTTTGGCTGCTAGTTTGTTTTGGGCTGAAGCCTGGGCCTCTTTTAGTTCATGTTATATCTGCAAAGGGTCTGGATAAACCCTCGTTCTCTCTGGGTGTACTTACACCTTTGGGGTCCTCTCACCCCTTCCCATCTGCACGGGCAGGGTCCTTCAGAAAGGCACTGCAACTTGCAGGTCACTTGGTTGGTAATTAACTTGGTCTAATTATAGGCAGCTTACTGTGAGGGATGCAACTGTATTTATTATAGTTAGATCATGACACGTCTGTTCCTTTTTTTAAGCTCCCCTTCTCAGTGTAATTTTCTAGTCTCAGATTCCAGTGTGACACTCATAATACTGTCTTCATGGGCACATGTGTGACCCGCACCTGAAGGGCCTTGTGTCCTGCTAGCTGTTTGGGAGGCCCTGCTCTTACCATGGTAGCAGGTCAGCAAGGCTTGGAGCTCTTCAAGCTGTAGTGTGGCCTTAAAGAGTACCACTCCTTATAAGAAGGACAGCGCTCAGCTGTTACATGGGACGAACTAGCAGGTCTCAGCCTCAGTTTGTGTCTCTCCGGCAGCAGCAGATGAAGATCTGTGGTGTGATGCTCACGGGCAGCATCCTGCAGGCAGCAACAGGCTGGATTTCCAGGCTCTTCACGGCTGAAAGCAGCACCAGCTGCAGTTTGGCACCCTTAGACTGCTGCAAACACTTTCTAAAAAGGGTAGATGAGGTACTTAGGGATGTGGTTTAGCATAGGATGGGAACGGTTGGACTTGATGATCTTCAAAGGTCTCTTCCAACCTTGTGATTCTGTGTAATTGTTAATATTACTGAGGGGGATGTGAAATTGCAATTTGACCAAGTAAAGGAGTTTCAGGCCAGTTTGAGCTGCCAGCAAAACAATGCAGGTTGACGTGGTGTACACAAGATTCCCATTCTTCCCTGTCCTGTGCAGGACTAGCTCTGAGAGGGCCATTGCATTGGCTCATAAGTGTTATGGAAGGTCTTCTGTTAGAAGCTTGTTTAGGTTTCTCTGTCACTTTGGGTGATGCATTCCAGGGCTGTCAGACTTGCCTGAACATAACACCATGGCCAGGCAGGATGCTCCCAGTGTATTTCACAAACCTCTTGGAGTTGTCACTGCTGCCAAAAGAAACAGCAGCAACACACCCAGAAAGGTTTGCAGCTGGATCGTGTGTCCCCACCCCCCTCCCTGGGCCATTCCCTGGGCTGCTGCACAAACATTTGGGAAAGGCAGGGTTGGAGTAGGAAGGATGCCAGGGACAGGTGGGGGGGGGCTCCTGGCACGGGCAGGACTTGTTACATGGCCTGGGATGTAGTTGGTCTGCTCCCAGCACAGCAGGAGGTGGGTGTGCGATGGTTGGGAAGCTGTCCTATTCCCATCAGCTGGGGCCAGGCGAAGTGCAGGCTGGTCCCTGTGACCACACAGGGCAGTTCCAGCCTTAACGAAGCTGCCCTGAGCCGTGCTGCTGCCATGGTGTCCAGTTGCCCCACTGCACACATGCTTCTGGCTCCATCATGGCACCTGTGCTTATGATGCCACCCGATCACCCCAGATGGAGCTTGGGAATGAACCAGTTTTTCTGTTACTTGTGCAGCACAGTGAGCTTTGTGCCTGCTCAGTTGCCCGCTCCATCCACCAGTCATTCACCCCAGAGTGGGCACAAGGCAGAGGGGGGCACTGCCCAGTGATGGGGAGCCCTGGGAGCCCCATGGCCCCATCCACCAGTGGGCTGGGTTTGGGTTTGGATCACTCCAGCCTCCTGAGAAGGAGATTTTTCAGGGACAGCAAGCAGCAATCAAAGCTGGGGCAGTAGGTGTGTGGTGTAGGAGAGCAGCTCCTGGTCTCCCTTCGACCCCACTGCATCACTGTGACCGGTCTCGCACGAACTGGCCACGGGCCAGGTGTGAGTGGTCATGGGGAGCTGAGCCAGGCTGGGACCTGGCAGCGTGGGGACCTGCCTGCATGCCTGGCCTTGCCTGGCAGCGACCTGCTCTGGGGACAGAGCAGAGCCAAGCCCGCAGCAGCTGCAGGAACATGTGTGCCTGCTTCTTCCCTGCCTGTGAGAGCGGAAAGCTTCACCCCAAATCCCCTTTCCTCCACCCAGCACTGGCCCAGGGGCTCTGCAGGCTGAGATGACCACAGAGAGCGTGTCAAGGGGGGGAGGCTGAAACCTGTGGAGGGGGTTACATCCCACCTGGGTGCATCAAAGGGCAGCATGAGGTCTGCAGGGGCACAGAAAGTGATCCCTGGGCTCTGGGTAGCCCCTGGGTTGGGGGATGCAGATGCCATCGGTGCTGTGACATGCAGCATGACTGTGACTTGCAGCCTCTGCTGGGCAGCTGAAGGTGTGTTCCTCATAAAAGAAAGGAGAAGGGAAAAATAAACTAGAGTGATGACATGGGAATTGGCAAGGTCTGGAGCTGAACCCAGCCTGCTGGGTGCTGTGGGTGGGCACCCTTTCCTTCCCCTGCTGTGCTGGGCCCTGCACTGCTGTACTGACCATGTGGCAAAGACTCTGGGTTTCTGGGGTTCAAGGGGGGCCATGGCCTCTATGGGCAGCACTAAAGTTGGTTTAAATCCAATGGATATTTGAAGGTGAATGTCAAGCTCTGTCTGACAATAAGCCCCCCAGCTATCCACAGAGCACCTTGGTCTCTCCTGCTCTATACAGCTGGCTGTCATGGGTGCAGCTGCCTTCTCCCTCTCCATTCAGGGTCTCTCTTTGTACTCTGCCCCAGATAACTATTTTTGTGCAATTATTTAAGCTGTTTGTTCGCTGCCTGTCACGCAGCATTCAGGAACAACACAGTATATGGGACAATCAACCATCAAAGTCACTCAAAAAGTCCCAACACCCTCCTCCCAACCCCTCTCCTCAAACCAAGAAACTCCCTTTTTCACAGGAACTGAGATGTATGAGTGAGCTGGGTACCTCCAGGAACCAGAGAAGCTTTCCAGATGCCCTGGAAGCATCTTCCAGAACTGAACCCCAGCAGTGTGTTGCTCTGCTTTGATGATGCCTGCAGGACATGGTGCTTAAACCTGAGTCCCAGCAAATGCGAACAGGATTCCCTGGCACCTCTGAACCTTTCCATAAGGCCAAGGGGCAAATTCTCTCCTGCTTTGGTCACCTCCACAGGTTGCTCCCACTGGCCAAGCTGCCTGTGAGCCCAGGAAGCAGGCAGGGTGTGGATAGGGATGGATGATGCTGTGCTTGCCCCACGTGAAACTTTGCATATCCTGAGCTGGTTTTGGCAGTGCTCGGTGAATGTTCCTGATAGAGCTGCAGGGGAAAGACCAAAGAGCCAGGAAAGCTCACAGCTTTGGGGGTTTGCTTGTTTTATTTCTGGCTGGGTTATGTTTTAGCTCGGAGGAATCACCTGAGGCCAGTTGGGATAAGCCCGCAGCAGACACGCTGCCACGAGAGAGGGGTGAGGAGTGTGACGGTGGGTGTAGAAATACCCCAGGTGGGTTTTGCCATCTGATCTTCATCCTCAGCACCCACAGGCTGGGGACTTTTTGAAACCTCATTACAATGGCTCGTCACCTGCTAGCATTGGGTAAGGTTTTAAGGATGCTTCAGCAGGTAGAGGGGCTTTTCCATCACCGTGCGTCAGGCAATTGTGAGACTTCAGAGACAACAGAGCTCTGAGCTGTTGAGTTCTTCCTTCTAGTAGGGAACTTGAAATACTTCCACGGGTTCCCTACTGCTTTGTTATCCAGAAGAGTGGCAGATTTGGACCGGGATCCCAGTCTCAGCTTTCCCATGCACGTGAGTCACGGTGCCTTCAGGGAACTGCTGTGCTGACCTGCTCAGGGCTGGGGAAGGTATTTTTAGGTCGGTTCGCATCTGTGAGCTGTGCCTGAGCATAGCTGGGAGGTGTGGGGCTGTGGCAGGAGGCTTTCCATCGGGGGTCGGTGGCAGCAGCCGAATGGGTGGACCCAACGCAGAGGGATGAGCCGGCAGCGTGGTCCCTGGGTGGCTCCAAGCATGGGGCATTGCCAGCCAGCTGGGAGGTGGATTTTGCTCTCTGAAACACTGTGAACATATAAAGTGAAATCTCCACGCAGCCACTGAATTATTTATTGAATAATTTCCCTTGGCATAGGACTGAGATGCTGTGGATATTTCAGATCCTTTACCTCTGTTGATGCACGGTTACTGTGCTCTTTCTCTGAAATTGGGCTGCCAGGACATTGAGCTCCTTGTTAGCGTTGTTTTCCCTTTTTAGAGGATGCTTGCAAAGTTCTTGTGTCTTGCAAATGCATTTCTCAGGCAGCACCGAGCGGGAGGGAGGGAGAGGCCAGCGCTGCTGCTCTGGGTTGCTTGGAGATTCCCATCCTTTGTGTGCGTCTTGCCTTTGGTGCTGGGGTGGTGAGGAGGCCTGGGGTCCCCATGCCCACCTCAACTCTGCCACCAGCTCGGTCCCTGGGAGCCACAGGCATGCTGGGGAGCAGCCAGTGCTGCTCACACACGGGATGTTCTGTACGAAGGAGTTTTTGCTGGAGCTCAGAGCAGGATTGTGAGATGTCTCCACAGTAATGCTGGTGGCACAAGGGTTAATCATCAGCCACCCAGAGCAGGGGAAAGTCTTTTCTGCCTGTCTGTATGCCCACGTGCATCCACAGTGCTGATGTATGTATGTATGACAGGCAGATCATAGATCTAGATGTATGGCAGCTTCCCTCTGAGACAATCTTTCCATACCAGGCGTTCCTCAGCCTGCCTCTCCTAACAAAACCAGCCAAACCCCTCCCAAAAAAATCATCCAGCATACATCCCTGTCTGTACCACAGCAGAACTGGTCCCTTTCATCCACCCCTGTCCTCTCCCTGCTCCGCACAGTGAGGTCACACAGCAGCATCGCTGGCTCCCTCAGCGTGAACTCTCCTTGCTGAATTCCCCTCTGGTGGATCAGAGGCTTGGCCAGGCTGCAAAGCCTTTTCCAGGGTAAGACAACTCTGCCTTGCTGAGCAGGGAGGGACAGCACGGGGGGGTTGGGGGCAGGCAGTGGTTCGGGGATGGGTCCCCATGGCGTCGCTGCAGCCCTGGTCCCCACACCCCCGTTTCAGGGTGCTGGGAGCCCCCAGCCAGTTCTTGCAGCACGGAAGCAATTTGAGCTCAAGAGGCTTATGGCCCATTGAAACCTCGTCCTGTAATTGTCTTGCTGGCAAGCAGCCAGTGTAGCAGATTGGACAGGTCTGCTTCCCAGAGGGAAGGGAGAAGGACGCTTTTCATTAGTGGAAATAAAATATAAAAGTTCTAACCTCCTTTTCTTACATTTCTTGCTCAGTGCAGGCTTCCCCAGTGTCTGCTCCCCTGAGAGATGCCACAGCCTCTCAGGCACGGTGTGCCTTTCCTCCCATGTTTGCTATCCATGCAAATAAACATCCCAGAGCATCCCTTCTGCATCCCATGTCCTGCATCCATCTCCTCTTGCACCTACTGATGCTGAGTCCTGGCACAATAATTAAAAAACCCCCAATTTTCTCTCTCTCTAAACAGGTTCCTTTTTAATCTTTCTCTTTTTATTTCAAATTATGACTCACTGAGTTTACACTGGAATCAGAGTCAGTGAGGACTAATGCCTTTGCTTTGATTCTTAAATATAAAATTATGATTTGGCTCCACAAAGAACTGTGCAATCTGGGTGAAAGGCAGTAATTGGGGTTTATGTATTATTGTGCTTGGGAGTAAATTGTTTAATTTGCAGTGGGTAAAATTAAGCACCTGCAAGAGTCTGTTTTGGTGGGTGTGGGGCAATTCTTTTAATGGAAAACTCAGGTTTTCATGACTACATACTGTCCAGAACGTCCAAGCAGTGATGCATCATACAGAAGCTGTGGGAGTTTCTCACCTCAGATCACATTAAAGCAGATGGTAGCTGGAGAAAAGGGCTGGAGTGAAGCATGTCACATCATAGGAGCAAAAGCAGGTAAATTAGGTGCCCCCTAAGTCTTCTTTTCTCCAGGCTGGGTCTGTTCAGCCTGGAAAAAAGAAGACTTAGGGGGGACCTAATTAGTGTTTATAAATATCTTAGACATGGGATGCAGGGGGAATTGGCCAGCCCCTTTTCAGTGTCTGTGGGGACAGGACAAGGGGCAATGGCTGTAAACTGGAGCATAGGAAGTTCCACACCAACATGGGGAAGAACTTTTCCCCAGTGAGGGTGAGGGAGCCCTGGGACAGGCTGCCCAGGGAGGTGGTGGAGTCTCCTCTGGAGATATTCAAGTCTCGTCTGGATGCCTATCTATGTAATATGAGATAGGGAGCTGCTTTGGCAGGGGGGTTGGACCCGATGAGCTCTTGAGATCCCTTCCAACCCCTAAGATTCTGTGATTCTGTGATTCTGTGAAAGTTTAAGAAAGTTTTAAATAGCATTAGCCCTGTCTTGGGTGGTAATCCCAATAATTGCTGAATCCCAAGCAGTTACAGGCAATTAATCCCTGCAGAGTACAGAGGGTCCCTCTGTACGTGCCTAGGGACGGCTGAGGGCTGTGGGTCGCCGGTGCTGGAGCTGCTCAAGGAGGGATGCAGCCATGTAAGGATGGATTCTGGGGCACTGCCGTGGCCAGGCACTTCTCTCACCTTTCCTGGGTGGGACAGAAGCTGACAGGAGTCCTGCAAATGTACATGAGCCAAGAATTGCTCATCTTCCTTGCTGTGGGGCTCAGTACTGGATTGCTCCACGGTCATTCCTTCATGGTTTCTGACCCTTCTGATGCCTGTATTTTCCCTTTGTCACCCACTTTACTCTTTCTCCAGCAGTTTGTAAGACTGGTGGGTTGTCTGGCTTCCCATCTCACGGCAGCACAGCTCTCCTGTAAGAGTCCCTGTCCATCAGGATCAATAAGCATCTCCTCCGTGGCACCTCCTTGCTGATCAGCACCGCTCAGCTGGCTCTGTCCCCACTACAAAGCCTGGTGTTACCATTCCCAAACCCACTATGGCATAAAACTATTAGAACAGAGAATAAAATTGACTTAATCTAGAACTAGCTGAAAACAGAAAGGCAGCCAAGTGCCCTGAGCTTCCCAATTTTTCTCCTATTCATTAAAACCAACGAGGAAACGTTGCCAGGTTTGGGGTAAACTGGGTATTTGTGGCTGAAGCACAAGGGCTGGATTTTGGGGTTTGTGGTTATTGCATCCTTTATAAAATCTTTACTGTTTCATGGGCAATTTTTGCACGTCTGCATGTGTGAGACCAGTGGGCTGCAGCGTGGCTGCTGTCCTCCCTCCTGGGCTGAGGTTGGGAACGGGAGGTTCATCCAACTCCTCATCTCCTCTGTCTGTACAAGGATAGCTTGCAGAGGTGCATGGTGGAGGCTGGCTTGGCATTGTCTGGGGGTTTAATTACAGCAGTAATTAGGAATTCGTAGCCTGTGGTCTCTGAAGAGCTGCTGTCCTGGCCAAGTTAGGGAAAGTTCTGGCCAAGTTAGGGAAAGTCAGTGGTGCTTGAGCTGTGTTTAACCATGGACTCCTCTGAGGGTTGCTGCCCCACTGCCTGCTTGCATGAGGCTTGGGAAAAGGGGGAAAAGAAAGAGAATTGTACTCTGTAAGCAGTGCTTTGCACCCCCAGTGCCCTCTGCCTGCCCTGCTGGAGCAGCCCCCTCCCTGTGCATCTTCAGGAACGTGCTCATTGCTGCAGTAGTTGTTGCTGAGATCAGTGTGTGGGTCCTGGGGTGCAGCCTGGCTCCTGCCTGCCTGTGGTCAGTGTCCCTCAGAATGCTGCTGGTGGCCTCTCACCTCCTGACACAGAGACTCGTGTGGCAGCAGCTGCAAGAGGATTTTGGTCCTCACATGTGAGGCACCTGAACCTTGTGTACAGAGGGCCACAAGTGTGATTTCACAGCATCACAGAGCTGTAGGGGTGGGAAGGGCCCTCCAGAGCCCATGGGGTCCAACCCCCTGCCAAAGCAGCGTCCCTAGGACAGGGCACACAGGGCGGTGTCCAGACGGGGCTGGAATCTCTCCAGAGAAGGAGACTCCACACCCCCTGGGCAGCCTGTCCCAGGGCTCCCTCACCCTCACTGGGAAAGTAAAGTTTTCCTTCTGCAGGGGCACGTAAGTGAGCGCTTCCTTGGGCAGATCTTCCAGCACCAAGCCTGTTCCAGGAAAGCATCCGCGAATACTGGGGTCTGGGGAGCTGGATGTGAGAACACACAGCCCTAAGAGCTCAAGAAGCTTGTACTGTTTCACTTGGGTGAAACCCCTCCAGCCCTGCCTCTCTGGACTGGGATGGTTTAGATCCCATAAATGCCGTTTCCTTGGAGAAACAAGCGAGCTGCTGCTGCAGCCAAGGACATGGTGCTGGCTGGTGGGATGGTGCTCACTGCAGTGGCACGGAGGGAAGCTGTGGGTCTGGGGGCTCTGAGCTGACTGGTGCCCGCTGGCTGTGTCTCACAGCTCCCCACCACAGAGAGTTAATTCTCACAGGCTGGAACGCTGCTGGTGGGATGTTGGTTTGGTGCTGTGAAGCAAACAGCCCTTGTGTGTGTGTGTGTGTGTTTGAATTGGAGGGACAGGAACGAGATGTTTTGCCTGGTTTCCAGTGTGAAATGAATCACCTGCCTCTTCCCCACCCTGCTGTGAACTGGGGTGGGCAAGAAGATGAAGGCATGTGAGGAGGGTTCCTCCTTGCCGAGCGCCGGTGCGGTGGCAGGAAGGATGTGATGGCAGGGCTGGTGGAGTTTTAATTGCATTATGCACACACCAGTAGTTTTAGGCTGTTCCCACACTGGTTTACGTCACAAAAAACTCCATTGACTGGAGTTACAGAATCACTTCCAGCAGGAAGAGATCAAAACCCAATGGCACAATGGTGCCATTTGTGTCTAAATAAATAAATAAACCCTGTCCCTGCCGGGACTGCCCCTTCACAAGGGCTGGTGGCTGATGCAAAGCCTGGAGTCCCTCTGGGACTGGCTGCAGGAGCCTTGTCTGCCCCAAACCCTTGTGAACACCCCGTAGGTAACACAAATGGGGTAGGACTGCTGGAGAAGGGGTGTGGAGGGTGTTCTGCTGCTGCTCCTGATGTGGAGGTGGCGGCAGCAGCCGCTCGTGGTGCTGGGGTGTGATGGTGCTGTGCTGATGGGGAAACCCAGCCATTCTCTGCTGCCTTTGTAAAATATGATTAACTTTCCTGGTCACATGAGGAATTTATTCATGGAGAGCCTGGGATCACGAGGAGCTCACCCGCTCAGCTCACCCCACCGGAGCTGCAGCTCGGGCAGCCCCAAGCCCTGTTTCCACAGGTGAGGGAGAAGGAGCACCCCTGGGGTAGGAGGGTGTTGGGGCGTTTCTCTTCTCTCTGAACCATTCTGCTCCTCCCAAACACGCCTGGGCACCTTTCCTGGCTGCCTTCCTGGGGCAGGTTCGTTTCCCCAAGCACATCAAGTACAGGCTCATCAGGAATCACTTTGGGATGCAGAAATCCAGATCAGCTGTTGGGAAAGGCAAGCTGTGTGAGCTCTGTGGGGCAAAAATCCACTGTGATCAGAAACGGGGGTGCAGTGGCTGAAGTTACAGGTCTCAGGCTGAATAAGAGGATTGAAAGGTGCTGGGAGGTTCCCTTGGCTGGGTAAATTGGCTCTTGGGAGCAGGGTTTTCATCCCAATGTGTATGTCTCCATTGAGCTCTGAATCCGAAGTGGAAGTAGGAAAACGTGAGCAGATGAGTTTGTGAACCTTCTCCTCACCACACTGAGTGCTTCTGCTTAACTCTCACAGGGCTCTCAGCACATTTGTTGCATTTGGCAGAAAACTAAGTGGATTTCTGCTTTCCAGTGTATTTTCTTAGATTATTCTCCATTGTTGACATTTCCATCACTGTGGCATCCTCTGAGATGCCCTGCAGTGTACTTCAAACGAGCCACTAAGAAGAATGACTTCATGTTTTGGGGTGTCGTTGGGGTTTTTTTAATTTATTCACAAATGATGTAAAAATCTCTGTGGACTTCATGGTTATGGGAATCTCTAAGTTCACCACAGATGTGTGCTGACTTCCCTGGGCTAGCAGCTCCCCTTGAGCAAGGGAAAGTGAAATTCTGCCTTCCAGTCACACTTATTTAATCCATCTGATGTGGTTCTGAATGGGGGCTTTGGGCAGCTCTTCCAGGGGTACCATCTGCACAACAGCAGCTTCAGGTCAGTGAGAATTCAGCAAGAAGCTGAATAAATGTACTGAGGGCATTGGGTTGAGAAGAATGTCCTGATTTTTCCCCTGGGAGCAGGTGGAATAGGTCCCACTTCAGTCGCTTCCCTGTAAGGCTGGTGTAACTTTGGCTGTTGTAGCTCAGCGCAGCGGTGGGTCCTGCCAACAGCATCCTGCTCGTGGCACTTGATGGTCCCTCATGTCCCTACCACCACCCCAGTGAGGGGAGTATGTTCCGTGTAAACCTCACAGAGCGCTGTGCCCATGGCTTTCCTCAAGCCAAACACCTCCTGGCAACTCTAAGTGATTAGTAATAATGTGTTAATTAAGCATTGTATTGCTTGGGCAGATGACAAGGGCACTTTGGGTGTCTTTACAGCAAGTTTTCCATAATCCAGGTCCTGATATAAATGACACCAGACACACGTCAGAGGGATGCAGAGGCTGTGAAGGTGGAGTCACAGTACCTTCCTTATCTGATTTATAACAGAAATAGCTTTATTCCTGTGTCATGGAGGGTCTGGCTTCCAACTCCCATTCTTTTTACTGCAGCCCTGACTCTCACCATCCTTCTGCCAGTGCTGCTGGCTCGGCATGTGCACGGAAGCTCCGTACCCAGACAGACAGAAGTGCCTGGCCCTGGGGATGTCTGCAGCCAAGCAGGGCACAAACATGTGGCTGCATCCCCCCATGGCAGTGCTTCCTTGCTGTTCCCACCTTCACGGCTTCCCACCTTCAGCTTGGCTGCATGGGGGGATACAAACCATGGCTGATGTCAAGGGAGTGGCTGGTGTCAAGAGAGCCATTCTCAAGATTTCAGTCAGTCCAGCAGCCACAGTAACCTTTCCTGGGACAGGCTGTGTTTCTGGGAGCAGGCAGCTTTAAGTGGGACTCGCTGAAATGCTTCCACACCAGCAGTGAATTCATCAGGAGATGAATAGCTCCATCATAGCTCCCTGCCTGAGCTCTCCCACTTTCTGTAGTTAGCTAGTAAAAGTGTGTTTGGCAAGCTGCTTCTCATAGCCTGGAGACTCATGGAGGGGAGAGCTCAGCGCTCTGGCTCGGTTCCTCTGAACGTCACTGCAGTCCCCCAGTCAGTGTTTTATCCCAGGTGGAGATTTCTGCTCAAAGCTCAGGAGAAAACTCTGTTGCCTGGATGCTGTTTCATTTGCTGTGATTGTTGCAGCCATTCTCGGGGGGCTGGTTGTGGTCCCAGAGTGTTCACACAGCCAGAAACTCCTGGGGGAGCAGTGGTGGATGTGGGATGCTGGGCTAATGACTGAGCCAGAGCCCACAGGAGGGAGATGGCCCCAAATGTGGGCTCTGTGCCACGGCTGCCCCTCCCTGCTGCCCCCCACCCCGTTGTAGCCTGACAATGGGTGAGGTTAATTGTTGGTTGTGGGTTTTTTTGCTTGAAAAACCCTCCTCCAGAGCCTTGTGTGAGGGGTGCTCCCCTGTTTGAAGGCTGGCCTGGGCACAACTACAGGAAAAGGCTGAGAGAGGGTAGTCCTGACCTTCAGCGTAACCCAGACACTGTTCCCAGGAGGAAAAAAGCTGGTTTGTGTTAGTGTCAGTGGTGCCATTGTGTGAGAAGTCCTGCCCCCCCATGGGAGTGCGGCCCCTCCATTAATCACTCCAGCGCTGGAGGCTGGAGCGGAGCCAGCGGGCGAGAGGAGAGGGGCTGCCGGGCTCCTGACGCAGGAAAGCTTTGTCTGTGAGATCTTGTCTGCTGGTGAAGTCATAAATAGAGCTGTGGGGCTTAACAGCAACCCGTAACAGTTTGGGTCCCCTCCTCTGCAGCCTCTGCTGGGCTTGTCCCTCGCAGGGCTGGCCGTTACTGGGGACTCCCTGGCAGGGAGCTGATACCAGGCTGTTACTGCAAACACGAGGAACTTAAAACACTTCTTATGCACCCAGCACCCAGACAGGAGTCCCCTGAGGACAGCTGCAGCCCTGGAGCAGAGAGCCAGGTGCCTGGCCCCTCTCTCTGGTGTCTGGTTCTGGGTACACCAAGATGAAAAGCAAGGCACCCTGCAGCTGCTGTGCCCACTCAGCTGCGTGCCCTCTGCCTTCCCAGCCAGGAGCTCTCGCCCCATCAATCCAGCACCCGGTGCTCGCAGCGAAGTGATGCTAGCAGGTGTAAAGGGAGTTATGTTACCATCCCTTGTCATAAAACCTGTCCCCTTGCCTGTCTGCTCCATGCACAGCCCCCTTTACAGCAAAGGAGAAAAGTTTTTCTCTTTGCCTTTAGTTTCGGCGCCGTGGGAGCAGCGCAGGGCTGGGCTGTGTGTTCCCAGCAGCCCCCTGTGTCCTGCCAGGAGCCGAGGCTCCAGCACATTGCTTTTGGTGCCAAGCTCTGTGGGACTGTCCGTCGGGGAATGCCCTGGCACTTCTCCTGAGAGCTGCCCACCTCCCCTGTGGAGCACCTCAGGCACATCGTGTCTGGCTGGGCTGCAGGGTGGGGGCTCTGTGGTGGCACGCTCTCAGCCTGATACCCCGGCACCCCCTTATCTGCAGTCACTTGCTCTTTCTTCCAGGAAACATCTAAGTGATGAAAGGAAACTTTCCTTGGCTTGCATGATCTGTTTTCCTCTGATGCGAACCACAAGGAACTCCAAGCTGAGAACATGAAGCAGAAAGTGGTTCAGAGCATGGTCGCTTAGCGCTTGGCACACCGAGGCTGAATGTGCCCTGCTCTACAGGAGCCAAGGGCTTGCAGCTGGAACAGCCAGCATGCCCCCACATCCCACAGCCCCATTCTGCTCTGGGATGGCAGAACAAGCTCCTGTACCCCTGAGGGTACAGCTGTAGTTGGATCCCAGGGCTTGTCACAGCATCTGGCTGCTACAGATAACTGCAGCCACTTCGCCTAACGTACGTTTTCACTCCGTTGTCCTTTGGAGTGAACAGTTTGCTCCCGCTCACCCTGTTGTGGGTGTTTCCTCCTTCTTCACACCTCTTCCATAGGTGATGCTGTTAAGGTGGAAGTTGGTAGGCAGCCCCATGGGTCAGCTGAGCAGCGTGTTCACCACAGCTGACAAGGCAAAGCACGTTCTCCCCATCCCTCACCACACACAGACCCATGCTGCCCGTGCCCAGCCCGCAGCATGACCTGACCAGCATCCTTCAGGGGCTGGACTCAGCGATCTCTCCAGGTCCCTGCCAACCCCTGTCACTCTGTGATTCTTGCAGAGTTTGCCGTTTCCCTGGTGGAGAAGATGCAGGCTCAGGAAATCCTGCGGAGCCTGAGGCTCCCCGAGTTCGACGACCTCAGCCAGTTCTTCCGCAACCTGCCGGCCACGGCGCTGGTGGGCATCGGTGCCTTCGCGGCTGTCGTCGCCTACTGGTTTGCCAGCCGGCCCAAGGCCGTGAAGCCGCCCTGCGACCTGCGGATGCAGTCGGAGGAAGTGGAGGTGAGGCCAGGGGCACGCTGGATGGAGAGGCTGGATTTCACCTCGGGTTTGCATCCCTGGAAACAAGTGTGGGGGATGCCAGGAGGTGCTTCTGTTTGTTTTGAGGGCTCCCCAACCCCATCCTGAAGTCAGTTGTGCAATGTGCTATGCCAGGGATCGCTCCTGAATTCACCTTTTCCTGCAAACCAGAGCTCTGTAACGCAGCCCATGACTTTTTTCCCTTAGATTTTCAGTAACATTTTGGTCTTGGCTTTGCTTAACCATCCATGACTGAAAGTTACAGGCCCTGCGCTGCAGCAATAGCTGATAAATCACCTCAAATCAGCCGGCCCTTCTGTGCCTGCCCGTTACTGAGGCTGCTGCTGCTGACTTCATAGCGATAAGAGGAAGCAGGCTGGGCCCCACGTGTAGAGGCTGAGGAGTTATTCATTCCCATGCTTGTGAAAGATTTTAAAGTTTAATGAAGCTGCTCTGTTTTAAAGAGCAGAAATATTTCTGAGAATCGTTTCCACTTAAATGAATATCTGAGGCCTTCAGGCCTGGCCTCTGCTGCAGTCTGTCCTTCGTGCTGGTCTGCATGTCCTGGAGAAGGTGCCCATGGTGCCGGTTCTGGGGACCTGTGAGGGCCAGAGCAGTTGCTCCCCCAGCACATCCCTGCTCTGTTACCTGCAGATTTACAATTTCCCCCTCAAATCTCCTTGGGAAATATCAACCATCTCCCGTGGCAACGAGCCCAGTCAGGTGCTGCTCTGAGGGTGGCTGGTTCTTCATGTTACTGGGGCACTGAGGTGGATGTCCCACCTCTCCTGTCTCCTTGGGTGATGGGGCAGGAGCCTGATGATGCCTGTAGAGGTGCTTTTGGCATTTGGGGGGGTGCTGCTTTATGATTTGGGGTTTCCCCATCTCCTGCCCATCACACAGTGCTGATGGCTGCATCACATCATGTCATGTCATGTCACACAGGGCCTGGATGGGGCACGCCGGTCGGTGATTGGGGACAGCCCGCAGCTGCTGACGCACTACTATGATGATGCCAGGACCATGTACGAAGTCTTCAGGAGGGGATTCAGCATCTCCGGTGAGAGCGTGGTGACAGGGAGGCCTGGGAGGGGTGGGGGACCAGACGATGCAGAGACCTCAGCGGTGTGAGAGGCTCAAAGGCCTAAGAGACCCAAAAACTATAGAGGACTACTATGTTTTGGAGGCCAGAAGAGTTTAGAGGCCAAAAAATGTGTGAGAGGACTACAAGCATTGAGGCCCAATGAGTGGGAGGCTGGAAGGGCATTGGGAGGCCAAGGGGGTATAGAGGTTGATGAAAGAGTGGGAGACCAATGTGTTGTAGAGGCTTATAAAGGCATGGGAGGCTGAAAGGCTGTGGAAGCTGATGAGGTATATGAGACTGAAAAAGGTTTGGGAGTCCAACGAGGCTGAAAAGTACATTGGAACCCAACAAGGTAGAGATGCCGAAGAGGTGTGGGAGGGTGGAGGTGATTGAGAGGACCAGAGAGTGGGATGCCCAATGGGTGTGGGAAGCCCAGCAAGTGGACATCTCAGGGAAGGACTGTCCCAAAGAGTGGGGGCCAACAGAGTGCAGGGAAAAAGGTGAAAGGAGACCCAGAGCTAGAGTCCCAAGGAGGGCGTGAGGCCTGAGGGGCAGAGGCCAGGAGAGTGGGAGGTCCAAGGAGTGGAGACCAAGGAAGGAGGAGGCCCGGTGAGGGGCAGGGTGGGTGCTGCAGCCTCTACATCACGGGTGCTGCTTTTGGAGCATGAGGGTTCTAGTTAGGGTGATTATTTGCAACATGCATTATTTTGCCCATAACACCATTGAATGTTACTGTGCAGTCTCTTGGTACCACGAGATCTTTTTGCTGCCACTGGCAGACAGCTTAATTCTGTCCTGAATTCTGCAGCAGCAGCAAAGCTCCTCATACATTATTAATTTCCAGAACATTTATGAATACATTAAATGGGTCCAAGCATAGACCTGTAGAACCCAACAGAGCTCTTCCTCTGCTGCAAATGTTGATACCTATTTCTGCTTGTTGCTGCCTTTTCATCAGCAGCTCCTCCAGCTTACCTTTTATTTTATCCCCAACCCTGCCAAAAGCTCTTAGGAAAGCTGTGTGGTGTATCAGTCCATCACCCTTACCCCATGATCAATGGTACCATCAAAGAGCTCTCACGCCCTTGTGAGACATCATTTCCCCTTCAAAAAAGCCACGATGACTCTTCCCTGCTCTATCATAACTATTTCCATGTCCACTGCTTACAACCTCCCACCTTGAATGCAACGGTTTCACAGTCAGATTCTTATTTTGGGAACCACCAAAAGCCTTGATGGAACTGCAAATATTCCACCCCCCAGGACAAGGGTAATAACTAACTCAGTGGGTATATGGTGGGATGGATCTTCTGCAGGTAAGTACAATTAGCAAATTAATTAAACTTCTCAAATATTCCTCTTGCCTCCCCCAAAGCAGGCTGGGCTAAAACCAGCAGTTTTCACTTTGAAGAGTTTAAATCCACAGGCAGTGAAAGCAGCAGGAGCTGGTGTTTGGGGTGAAAGCCCTCATCAGACACTGATGCTCACGCTACCTTTGGAGAAGTGTCTTTTAAGGAGACTCTCTGGGGGCAGACTGCTGCTGTCCCCTCTGCAGCTTGGGGAGGAGGACTGAAGTGGGAGATCCCAGCCGCTGGTCTCCCATTAGCTGCTCTCCTGAGTTTGATTTGATTGGGCTTGAGCTCTGCCCCAGGCGCAAGAGCTGGCCCCGATAACAGTGGATTTACCTTGGAGGGCTCTGCTGTGACCCCAGGTACTGGGCAGCACGTCATCTCCTGGCACTGCCCCTGTAACTCTGTCATCTCTGCTTGTGTCTTCCAGAAAACGGCCCCTGCCTGGGGTTCAGGAAGCCCAAGCAGCCCTACCAGTGGCTGTCCTACAAGGAGGTGAGCTGGAAATGACCCCCCCCATACAGTCCTCTCCCTGTGCCCAGCAGAAGAAGGGGGTGATAAGGAGCCCATTGGTGACACACACGCTAGTCCAGGAGGTTGCTACCATACAGTGTGAGGGCTCTTGGTTACCCCAGCTGAGCACGTCCTGGTGTTACAGAGGTGTGTCGGCTTTTGGGCATCAGCTCAATGCCATTAGGTCACTGTTGACAGCGACACTGACAGGCTCAAAGCTGTGGGGCATTGCCATCCAGAGGTCAGCTGGTACTCAGTGATAACGTGAACAACTGGGCGGTTAGATGGCAAGTACAGCAACTTGAGAGCCTCCCTGTATAAGCCAACTCTTCACTTAGTTTGGTTTGCTTATATTCCTCCTTTTTATGTGGTTTTTTTAATCTCCAAATTCCAGGTGGCTGAAAGAGCAGAAGCTCTGGGTTCAGGGCTTCTTCAGCAGGGCTGCAAGCCATCCACGAAGCAGTTCATTGGGGTCTTTGCCCAAAACCGTCCAGAGGTGAGCTTTGAAGTTCAGTTTGGTGCTGTATTTGTAATGTTCCTGACTTGGGAGCTTGCTTTATCCTTGAAGCCTGTTCTCAAGTGCATTAAATCTGTTCCCACGGCCTCCTTCTCACCTTCATGCTTTGATGTCCTCTTGCAGTGGATCATTTCCGAGCTGGCTTGCTACACCTACTCCATGGTGGTGGTTCCCCTCTATGACACCTTAGGTCCTGGAGCCATCCGTTACATTGTCAACACAGGTAAAGCCAGAACTGATGAAATCTTCTCAGAAACCTGTCTCATTGCTCAGAATGGTTCATTTTCTTCTCTTTTTCCAAAAGGCAGGTGATTTTACTCATCTTGAAGTCACTTAGGGAGGCTTTGGGGAGCTGTGTGTCCCCACGCTGGGTCAGGGCTGGCTCTGCTGCCTTTCCCACGTGCCTGGTTGGATGGGGCTGCTCTGGCAGTGGGAATCACTCCACGGCCACCCACTCCTGTGCTGCTTCATGATTTGCCTCCTGGATTATTTTTTTTAGCTCCCACAATGAGCAATTTCAGCATTTTGAACTGAATCCCAGAAAAAACTGTAGCTGTGGGCTACAGCTTTGGCACTGAGCTAGGTTAGCTAAAATTGCAGTGATATTTTAGGATTCCCAGTGTTAGCCTGAAGTGAGTATCAGAACGGATACAATGCTAGCTATGAGCCAGCACCCAGTCCTGCATTGCAAAAGACTTGTTGTACCAACTTCTCTGGCTGCTTTCCTTCCAGCTGACATTTCCACAGTCATTTGTGACAAGCCTGAGAAAGCCAGAATACTCCTTGACCACGTGGAGAGGAGAGAAACACCAGGCCTGAGCTCCATCATCCTGATGGACCCCTTTGAGAAGGAGCTGACGGAGCGAGGGAGGTGCTGTGGGGTTCGCATCCAGACCATGCAGGAGGTGGAGGTGAGTTTGCTCTCCCTCTCCTTTTACAGCCAGTAGAATACACAGGGACTTGGGAACCCTGCGGCAGGTTCAGTGTGTGGGGAGCAGCTTGTGGCTGATAATCCTGATGCTCAGGGCTGTTGCATCTTAGTGTTACTTGTTGTTGACAAGAGCTGAGATTTCCAACCTTCCTGCTTGAGTAAGGTATCAGCTTCTAGCTAAGCCTGTGAAGGGGGGTTGCTGTTCCAGACACTGTCCTACATGTAAGCTGAAATAGCCTGGATCCAGTTCAACCAACCCAAGAACTAGTTGAAATCCAAGGATGGCATTCCCACTAATGCAAGAAGCTTTGGATAGAAAAGCCATTATCCACAACTCTGCCCTAGCTCACTCTCCCTTAGCAGTCTGCAGATCATTAGCAGGTTATTGATGCTCACTAACTCCTGGTTGCTTCAATCTCTTTCAGGACTGTGGCCGTGAGAGCCGACACGTGCCTGTGGTGAGTGTTTCTTTTCCCACTCAAGATTGCAGCTGACCATGTTACATTTATTTCACTGCTAAGGGTGTGAACATGCTGCCCAGGGGGGTGTGGAGTCTCCTTCCCTGGACATATCCAAGACCCATCTGGATGCCTACCTGTGTGATATGTCCTAGGGACCCTGCTTTGGCAGGGGGTTGGACCCAATGATCTTTGGAGGTCCCTTCCAACCCCTACAAGTCTGTGATTCTGTTTGCTGGGCAGAAGGAAGCTGGCGTGGGCTCAGGGCAGTGCTCCATGACCCCTTCTCTCTCTATGTGGGAGGTGGTGGAGGAGCCCTGGGACCATGGATACCAGCTGCTGGAGATGTGCAGCCCCTGCCTTGTGCCCTCCGCCTGGGACACTTAACTGAGAGCTCATCCTTGCTGAAGGCGTTAAAGGGACAGTAATTAAATGCCCTTGTTAAGCCACACTAATTCCACTCCCTTACCCAGGCAGCACCGCGGGAACGTGTTTGCTCCCTTGGCTTTCCAGTGGAGTTTCCACAGCTCAGAAACACCACCTGGCACTGTTTCTCTGGGGTAGCCTGAAAGCTGCCTTGTGATTGTTCATGGACTGTCCATGCTTTCAAAAGCAGCCTCTGGAAATAGCACAGGTGGTGCTGGGAGTACGGGGACGCCACTGGGAACGGGAGCAAGTAGCAGCTTGGTAAAGTTGTTCCCTCCTGTTGTGGATAACTACATGCTTCCAGAATTTATCTGGAAATCAGTATGTTGTCCCAAGTTTTCCCCATCACCGACAGGTATAGATAGTGTCTTGGAGAATGTGAACTGTGAAACCCAAATATCCCACCCAAGGCTTCTTACACTAAAGCACACCCTTAATGCAGCTGAGTGAAACACAAGGGAGGAACAGAACCTGCATCAACTGAAGAAATGCAATAAAAAGAGTTTCATGATGGTTTTTTATATTTGCCAAGGGGGGTGAAAGTGGTGTTTTTTATGGCAAAGCTGAAATATAATTGGTTTGATCTTCTAGCTTACAATGACAGGGCTATGATGGACCCTTCTGCATTTGATTGATGTGATACTCTTATTCTCTTTGTGTGTTTCTAGCCTCCTCGTCCAGAAGATCTATCGATTGTCTGTTTTACTAGTGGCACTACAGGTAAAAGAAACAGCATTTTAATCTCAGAATATTAGAACTGAATATTAAATTAATTATTAATACCTCCTCAGTATGCACAAACACGCTGTTCTACTGATATAGCAATGATATTTCTATGCATTTTTAATAATTAAGAAAATATATGTAAGTATGTCTCTGTAGGTCTCAAAAATAGTTATTTCCTTTTCATTTGAATTCCCTGAAACACACTTTCTTGGGGGTGTGATTCTGCAGTTGCCTGGACTCCCCCTCCCCATGTTTCTGCTTCCCATTGCGCAGTGTCATCATGAAGTGCTTGATTGATGGGTATTTATCTTCTGCAGATGCTTAAAAAAAGAAACGTGGTTTCTCAGCTTTCCATTCTCTGTATCCCAAGCACATGACCATCCTCAGCACTGCCGTGGCCTCTGCAGTGTGGCCCAGCCTGCTGCCATCTCCTTGGGCTGGTCTCGGGGCACCAGGGGCTGGGGCAGGCTCGGGACAAGCCCTGGCAGCCCACGTGTGCTGCTGGCCCCTTTTCCTTGCAGCAGGGTTTTCTGCCTGTGCTTAGCAGCAGCGGGGCCTTCTCCACTCTCTAGCCCCTGGCTTTCATGCAGTTTCCAGGAATTTCCTGCTCTTGAGAACTCAGCCTCCATCACATCACCAGAAAGCTATACAGGCAGGACAAAGGGATGGGCAGATGGCAGGCACGAGGCAGGATTGCTTGGGAAACTGCTTTTAAACTTGCCTGAGGGGAAGGACCCTGCTCCAGGAACTGCTGCAGCAGCTCATAGGTGCTCTTGGGATTGCCTGACGCTTGGTCCTACCCCAAAGCATCCTCGACTTGGCCTCCTCCGCTCATTTAGGCAAGCAAAAGATGCTGCTTGAGGCCAAGCTGCTCTCCAGGAAGGGAGCTGCTCGTGCCACTCAGCCTGCAGAGCACAAAGAGTGCAGGTTAGGCTGAGGAAGAGGGGACATCTTCATCTTCCACCTCCTGGAGAAGACCTGTACCACAGATCAGGTAGGCAACTGCTTCATCAGCTCCAAGTACACACTCAGCATGTGTTAGGTGGCTCTGTTTGTGGGTTGGTTTTCTTTTCACCTTTGTGTGTCATTCTTAGTTTTGAAATCCATGCCCTGCAGAGTACCCAGGGCAGTGGGCTGGGTGAGAGGAGCCCGTGACCCTGCTCGCTCCCAGCAGTGGGAATTCCCACAAGGAGAAGGTGGAATGCAGTGCAGGATACAGCCATCACAGCTGTGTAACACTGTGAGCTCTGGCTGTGCCCGGGCATGAACAGGCACTGTAGGAACCCCAAGAACCCGTGCCTGTGGCTATGGGGTGTGATTTCAAAGCACAGCACAGTTGGTTTTTTTTCAAGTCACATTTTTGTTGCCATTTTTATTTGTAAATAAGAAATTCTGAGTAGCAAAGGGGTTTTTTTGATTGTCCTTTCACTTGCAAATGCAGTCAGGGGCCAGTTAGGAACATGTGTGATGTTACAGAAACAGGACAACTGGGGAGCTCAGCTGCTTTTGCCCATTTAAATCTGCAGCCCATCCAAGTCCTGCTGATCATCTGCAAACAAAACTCTTGCAGAGCAGGGCTTTGTGAACCACCAGCCTGTGGAGGACATTACACCTCACCTTCTGGCTTTTCCAGGGGTGGTATCACCCCCCAGGTCTGTTTTCCACACACAAAAGGCTTGGTGTTTCGTGTAGCCTATGTTGTGGTATTTCCAGTGACCAGATTTAGAGGCTTTTTATGTTTTCAGGGGTTTTTTTCAATTCTGAAGGGCTCCAAATATTGTTGTCTCGTGTGAAATAAGTCTTTGCTATAGAGTTTGTAACCTGGAAGTTGTAGAATTAGAAGCTATTTTAGCTGATTATAAAAACAATCGAACACACAGAGAAGTGGACTTTAATGTACTTTCTCTTTAATAGGATCAGATGACAAAATGCCTCCACAGCCTGAAGGGAGAGTGAGATCACTGAGCTCAAATCACAAGACCAGCTTCTATCATGGTACCAAGAAACCATCTGCACTCATACACAAACAGGGCGAAGGCACTTGGATGTCCCCAAACCATCAGGACACAGTTTTTCATGCTGGCTTCTTCAGAAAAGCAAACTGTCCTTTCCTTAAGGATCCACCTGTAACCACTTGGATAAAAATTGCTTCCCAGTGGTTTCTTACAACCTCCCACTGCACATCCATGACTCCCAGAGGCTCCCAGTGTGAGGAAAGTGCTTACATCCCAAAACATTGCACTGCTGAGTGAATGCTGGAGCTGCTGCTCAAAATGCCCAGCTACCCTGTGGGAAAGGCCCTCCTGTTGCTTATGGGAACTGTCAAACCAGCTTGGCACCAGGATGAGAAGAGATCGCTGTGCCCAGGGCTGTTAGCTGCCCGGGATCGCAGTGCAGTCGCTTCTGTAACCAGATGCTCATGAGGTGTGTCTTCCTGAGGTGTGTCTTCCCAAGAAATTCCAACCCAAGAGCAGCAGCTCAGCTCTGGCCCTGATTTTTAAAAAGAAAACGAGGATCACTGCCAACCTTGTTCTCTCAAAGTGGTAATTCTGAGAGAGGGCTTGTAGGAAGAGGCACTGGCTCTGCAGGGTTGACTCTTCAGACAGAAGAGCCAAAGGAGGTCAGAATTTACAGGGATCCCCCAGCCCACAAAACTCTGTCTTGCCTGTGGGAACATGGCTCGTTCTGGGTTTCTCCTGTTGAAGGCTATTAACACCACTGCTCTGCTCTGACCCCATTAACACCACCGTCTGTCTGGGATCCCGACCCGCTGCAGGCAGGACACCGGGGAAGGAGCCAGGATGCTCACACTCCTGCCAGGCACCTCATGGTGATTTGAGGAGAGGTGCTGAATTTGTACTAAAAATAAAAGTCAGAGGTGAAGTAATTTAGTGAGCCTGAGGTCTGAAAGCATCTGAGAAATCTTCCAAGAAGTCTGAAGAGCTATGTCAAAGTGCAGGAGCCAGATCTGCCCTTGGGTCAGCTGGAGGGTGCAGGTTTGAACCTCCAAACCAGTGCTGAACATGTCTTCTCCTTGCAGAGACACTTGTGGAACACCACAGGAGTACAGCCTCTTGTGGAACCGCAGGGGCCAAGCATGTGGATTTGGCTAGACACATCTAAACTAAGACCAGCAGTTTCTGGGTCACTGGTACCTATTTACAACCGATGTTGGTTTACAGAGTTTTCTTGAGGTCTGGATCCAGGCATGCACCCAGCTGTGAAAATAAGCACCTCACAACACAGGCTGCCTGGCTGAGCTGGTGCCCACCAGCCTGTCTGAGTGTGCACAACACGTTGGGTCAGGAGTGGTTGTGGTTGGTGAAGATGTCAGCCCTCCCTTCACCTCTGAGCTTCCGGAGAGGAACAACTGTGAGGCCACGGCAGCTCCCGGGACTGAATTACTTGAAGGCTCTTGGAATGCCAAGTACAGGCTTTTGGTAAAGCACGTTGTGTTTGAGATGTCCTGCTGTAGTAGTGCAATAAACGTCTGCAGCAATTACTGGTATGTTTGGGCCTTTATTTAATTATCTGACAGCCTGGGTAGGAGCGATGTCAGTGATGCCGGCACGGCACAGGGCTCGGTGCTGCCGGGCTGTGCCACATCGGTGGGGCTGCCAGCAACACAGCCTGTGAGCTGCTCTGAAACCAAGAGGATTAACCACCATTGCCCCTTCCTCATGAAATTCTGTCTGACTGACAGCTTTGTGAGGCTGTTGCATCCATCGTTCACTGTAAGAGCATTGCTGGAGACACCCCTTTGCCCGCTGTGCTGGGGCTGGTAAAGCTCCTCTGATCCGCTTCCAGAAGCGTGGCAGGAGCTACGCTACAGTGGTGGGACCCAGTTAAACCAACCTGTTTAACAACACACTGGAGAGAGAGGGGAGGCTGGCTCTGTAATCTCTATTCAGGCTGATCTACACCCTCTATTTGGATTTAAATCCTCTGAGGTTGATGAAGAGGCACGGTGCCATGACAGGAGGATGTGCAGAGCGTGTTCCACGTGGGACCCTCTGCTCTGGTTGATGTGCCTGGAGGTGTCAGCCAGTGTGTTCACTGTTTAACCAACCCCATATTGTAGTGTAAGGACAGAAGTGAAATCCAAAAATCACATTAAGGTGTGAAGGAGGATGCTTGGCCTGGAAGAGGAAAGACCCAAAGTCCCAAAGCTGATGCTGACAGCGTGGAGCTGCCCACAGGTGACGCTCTGCAGGCACAGCACTCAGAGCTGGGCAGATCTATCGAGGCTTTGCCAGCTCCCTGTCCCCATCTCTGGGACACTTCTGCCCTGCTGCTGACAACGTTAATGATTTCCCTTAATTGCAGTCACATAGGATGGTCTTGCAGCCTGATTTTTACCATGTATTGCCCTTTTTCCCCCCCTGCATTGTTCAGGTTATCCAGTGCACTGGCTGAGTAAGAGCTTAACAGCCTTTTAAGTGGGGTTTGTTGGTGTTTAAGATCATTCTTAGCCAAAAATCTGCATGAAATAAATCCTCCTGGAGAGGCTGGGAACGTTGAGCAGCTCCATCTGACTGCTCCCATAAATTGCAGTTGGGGTATTTCTGGTGGAAACCCTCGTTCAGTCTCCAACTAATCATGCTCTCAGTATCATTTTGAGTATGGGAAGAAGTGCTTCTGGTGCCCCTAACTGCCCAAAAATCACTGCAAAAATGGAGTTGAGCTTTAAAATTCAAAAAGAGAACTTAATGTTTTAACCATTTACTGCTTTTCTTTGTGATAGGTCTTTTTTGTGTGTGTTTTTCTTAAGCTTTAGGAAATGACCTACTGTCTCACCTTTTGAAATCACTCTTTGTTTCCTTTCAGGAAACCCCAAAGGTGCTATGCTGACTCATGGGAACGTGGTTGCTGATTTTTCAGGCTTTTTGAAAGTGACAGAGGTGAATACCCTGATGTAGAACATGTAGCAGGCTGTGGGGGTGATGCTGTGTCCCTGCATGGGCTGGAAGTGTGCTTCTGCAGATAAGACCTGAAAATTCTCTTACTCTGAGTGCCAAATCCATGGAGATGGGAGCAAGTCTGAGTTACAGCACTGCAGGGCATTAAATCCCCTTTCCAGCCTGAGCTCTCTGGGACACAGCATGGTTCTGAGGAGCAATGTAGGCTTCTGTAATTGATTAATTTACTCCTTTTGATGAAGCAGGAGCACAGACAAGCCCTATATGGTTGTAACTAGTGCTTGAAAAAGAGTACAGGGGTTTACTTGTGCTCTTTGTGCCCACACAGTTCCCTCATTTATTTGAGAGCTCTCTGCCTATGAAGTGTGTGTGGGTGTGTGACTGTGTGTGTATATATATATATAAGAACATAGACATTTTTACAAGCATGGTAAATTTAATTGATATTAAAGCATATCTTGGTTTCTGCTATATGTATTTTTAAAAAAGCATAGTGCTGGCCAATTACCCCTATAATATGTTTCATGCAACGTGCAAACTTGTGTTTAGAAACAATACAGGAAGCAGAATTCCATTAGCCCAACATATTAAGGATTTTAGGCAGCTTGTACCCAGCAAATCTAAAGAATCTACTTCTTGCAGTCAACGGGTAGTTCTTTAAAGTAGCACTGAGCACGTGAGATGTGTGTTTGTTACCTTGCTGGTCTTATTGATGGTGCTGAAAATACCCCAGTCTTATTATCCTTGACCTTTCTGAGAGTACCAGACCACTGTTGTAAAGAAACTCAGATGTGTGATGTGAGAGACGTTCGAGCACCCATGGGGTTGTGACTCCAGGCATTCCCAGTTTGAAACGGCCGTACCACAGGCTGTGGCAAGCCCTTGGGCTGCACGGAGCTTTTACTGGGTTCAGAGGCAGCAAGAAGCACGAATGAAAGCTGATACGCAGAAACTCCTGAACTTCAAAGGGCAGGAAGGTTTATTTTGGAAGAGAACTGATTTAGAGGGAGCTCAGGGAAGTTGGGCGTCTTCCAGGACCAGCCCACGGAAAAGGGTTTAGTGTTCGCTGACAGCAATGGGACTCTGATTAATCCCAAAGGTACCAGATTGAGACATAAGTCTGGTGTGAGTGGTTGTAAATTCAATCACCTGTCACTGGAGTATTGTTGGTGAGAGCGTAACCGCTCAGAGCCAGTCGCCCCGGTGAGGGCAACGTCTAACCCCAGCCATCAGAATGCCTGGAACAGGTCCCAGTGCAATCCCTGAAGCTGGAAGCGCTCTAGATTTGCTGTTTACACAGACTTGTGCCAGTTTTGCTTAGCTCAGTGATTATTTTTTATAAAAGAAACATCTTTTTGAGGCGTACCTAGAGCTTTATTACATGGCTGGCCCCAGATGCCAAGGAGCTGTTTTCATTTTTACATTCACTGGGACAGCAGCGCCGACGGTGAAATACCATCCCATGTCATCATCCCAGTCTGGTTTAAAACCCAATTGGGCACTTAAAGCAGTGCAAGCAGCAGAGCTGGAGATGCTAATGGCTTTACTGGGCTTCCAGAAAACGAAGCCAGTTTGAAATAGAGTATAAATAGCTTTGCAGGCCTGAATAGCTTAATTCAGACTGACATGTAAAATAATATGAAATGGGATGCTGAGGACACCCACGTTGTCAGTGGTGTTTGACTTGACTAGGTAATGGTTGGGAGGACAGGCCCAAATCTGACTTGCCCAGAGTTAGCTCCAATAAAACATTCCCTGAGGAGGAAACTCCCGTGCCTCCACCCACCGCTGTGTCCCAGGTCATGGACTATTGATCCTGTCACAGCAGTGGAGATGCAAAGTGGCTATAAACTGCTGATTCTGCAAGCTAATTGATTTGTATACCCATTCCCCATTGGCCCTGGTGCAAGTTACTGGGTAATCAAGCTCTCATTTTTTCTAATCTGTAAGATGATGGTAAGCCTTACCTTGGAAATGCAGGTGGAAAGGCGACTTTTCTTTTGAGGCATGGACCAGGTAAGGCTCTCAGGGCCTTTGCTTATTCCAGCCTGTGAGACTCTTCAAACCACAGCAAACTGGACACTTGGGTCATTTTAATTTTCACAAAATTTGTCTTGCCTTCTTTTTTCTCTCTGCTGCACCTGCCTGTGATAACACCCTTAAAATCACATTTTAATCCCTTAAAATGATGGGAAAATCTAACAGAAATCATTAATTTTTGCAGCTGGAAAAACAATCAATGCTTTTTCCAACATATTCTGATTCAAATCGATGACTGACCTAAGGAAAAGGGGAAAAAATAAATAAATCTATAGCTTTGCCTCTAGTAACACTGTGACTCTCTGGTGGGCTCTGGGCAAAACGGTGTGAGACCCACGCTGATTTCCAGGAGGGGTCTGCACGCTGCCGAGCATGAACCGTGGCTGAAAGCAGAGTACAGCAATGGGGTTCTTGGTCAGGGGGAGCCCCTGGTTCCAGCTGTGTGGATACGATATGCCTTCTGTCATGGAGAGACCTCTCCGTCGCCTTCTGTGTCCATCTCCGTGCTCTGTACTCCTCCTGCTAACCCAGCTCCATTGACGCTGTGGCTTAACGCTTCCCTCCGTACGCTGCTCCCTTCCTCTCTTGACAATCTTTCCCCTTTTGCTCCTCTGGTGCCATTTTTTCTTTTATTGTTTTATGACTTTCTTGTTGTCTTCCTGTCAGTGTTTCTTTCCTTTCTGTCTCCCATGCCCTTCACCTGCAGAAAGTGATCTTTCCGAGACAGGACGATGTGCTCATCTCCTTCCTGCCTCTGGCTCACATGTTTGAAAGAGTTATACAGGTAAGAAGCCTGCCTGAACTGACGAGGCCTCGTGGGGCTCCTTCTGTTTTCTTCCAGAGTCAGTGGTCTCCTACTTGTGAGGATGTACACATTTCCTATTTGCCTTTAGCACACATGTTTGAGAGAATGGTACAGGTAAGGTCCTGGTGTCAGTGGAAAGCATCCTATTTCCACGCCCCCCCCCCCAAAAATATATATATATATATAAAATACTAAATAACCAGTGATACCTTGTAGCACTAAAAAACACTTGTACTCCAGAAGTGCCACGCGTGTAACACCACAGCCCGGCCTCTGGTCTTGGTGACATGGCCCTGAGTCCAGAGTGATCCCAGGAGAGGTTCCCTGAGCCATCCCACTTATGCTGGTGGCTCCATGACTGGAAAAATAGCCCTTTGTCAACAAGCAGAACCTACCTGTGCAACTTTGGGGCGGGTTTTTAAAGCCCCCCCCAGGATCAGGTATCGTGGTGTAAATACAATTGGCGCTGCTTTCTACATCAGCTGAAAGGCTTTTGCTGCTCAAGCAATCAGATGTGCAAAAAGACCCCAAACTTGAGGGAAAGGCTGAAAAAGAGGAAATCAAGATCGTGGGGTGACAGACACCATCCTCCTGGCAGGGCATAGCAAGGTGGGCATGAACTGGAAGGCAGCGTGCCCTGGGAATACTGGCAGGTAGAAGTGCTGGCTCGTGCCAGCTCGCAGAAGTGACTTGTCATATCTCTGCTAAGCCAGGTGAGGGTCTGTGCTGCAGTCTGTGTGTTAGATGAGGTTAGAGGCAGATGAGGCAACCACATCAGTCCTCCCCTGAGAAGCTGCCAACCAAAAACTGATCCAACACGTGGAGGTTGGGTCTGGATTTGGCTGCAGCTCCATAATTCCTCAGGGAGGACTGGTTTGGGCTGGAAGTGTACTCTTTGAGTCAGACAAGCATCCAAATATAAGCCTCACACACACCCCAGATATATTCCACCCCACTGAAGAACGTGCAAATTGGAAGTGAAAGTCCATGAAAGTTTTGGAGAGTTCCAGCCCAGCCTGTCTTCACTTGGAAATCTAATTTTAAAAGGCGAATTAGTTGGTGTGGTGCCATTATTCAGGCAATCTGCTCTGCCAGCAAACAAGAATATAATTATTAATAAGTCATCTAATGGGGAAAAGAAGATTAGAGGGGTTTGAAATAACGTCCTTTCGCAGGATGTTGCTGTATGGAAAGGGGCAGGGATCCAAAGAACAGCCAGGTTTATCCTCACTGCTAAAAAATGTTCATTAATATAAAGTTTTTTTTTTTCAAAGGGGCTAAAGAATAATTTTAATGTTGTTCTGACCAGCAAGCCCTGTGCCAGCCTCCCTAGTTTTAGTCAACATTACAAGTGCCTGGAACTTACTGTTAAAATAATACTGATCCATTCCTGAAAGCTAAAAATTGAGCTGTTATTTATAGTCCCCAGTGAGCAGGCTGGTTATGTTTTCTGTGTATGCACGTGCAGGGTGAACTGTGGGTTTGGCAGGGTGGTGTTTGCCAAACCAGCGACACGTGCATCAAATTCCAGTGGTTTCAGCTGATGGAGAGACTGTCCCTGACTGGCTGACAGTGGTGAGAGCCCTTCAGGAGTGGTACAGATTTTCAGGAGCAGCACAAAAAGACTTGGGTGACTCTTAAGAAGTTTTTAGTACTCCAAAGGGAGCTGATGGTCTTGATTTACCCCTGGTAAATTGGACCTTGCTCTGGTCCAGGTTTAGGAAGGCTGGGCTCAGCTCCCAGCATTGCTGAGGCTGCTTCCTCACACTTGGGCCCTAAGAGCAGTGTTGGGATGCTGGTCCCCAGGCGCTCCCCAGCAGCAGCAGAGCAGATAAAACACCAGTTTAACCAAGTTAGTGACTTCTACTCAGCAGTATTACAAACTACCAGAGCTGCTGCTTCAGCTGCCAGCTGGCTCATCACAGGCAGCCCACCCTTCCCATCCACACATCCAGCTCCACTCTGATCTGATGAACGTGGCCTCTTGTCTTTTCAAGCACAAAACTTCTGGATCCCTAGTTTCCATCCAAGTAAAGCACCTTTGATGAAGCTGGCTTCTATTTCTGGGATACAGGATCAGGCACTGTACTGCTAACGTAGTCTCTATCGTTGTATTTAAACAAAACTAAAGTATTAACATCTAAAAATCGGCTGCTGCTCCGTATGTTTTACAATGTTTCTTAATATGCCTTTCTTTATTGACAGTAGGTCCTCATGCTATGAGCTGCTATGGTAGGTCTGGGCTTCAGAGGAGAAGTTCGGATTCAGAATCTGACCATAACTTGGACTTCTCCATCCCTGTACGCAGGGGATGAAGGGAAATCCCTTCTAAAAGCTTTGGTTCCTTGTTCTGCCAGAAACAATGGCAAATTTGGTGGATGCTGAATTGCCAGCACCGAAGAGTGCCCAGAACTATCCATATATTTTTATTCAGTGCAAAATTTCCTGTTACCTTAATACATATTTCTAAAGCCCCGTTTTTACCATCCTGGAGTGTAGAATTAGAGGAAAGGCACTTCTGTGCTTGGGAGGGATGCTCTGCTGTGGGAACTGAACACCCAAGGTGGTACATGTGTCCCTTTCTCTTCCCATCAGTCTGTGGTGTACTGCCACGGGGGCCGGATCGGGTTCTTTCAAGGAGATATCCGTCTCCTATCGGATGACATGAAAGCCCTGCGTCCCACCATCTTCCCCGTCGTGCCACGGCTCTTGAACAGGATGTACGACAAGGTGAGTTTCATTTGGCTCTTGTAGTAGTGATAAAGCTTGCAGCCCTTCAGCACGGAAGGCGGGAGCGTTCCCACAGCCGCAGAGGTTTCCCAAGCAGGTTGTGCTGGTTCTGCTGGACTGCTAACACATTCTTCCCCCGTGTAACTCACCCGGCTGCTCCAGTCCCAAAGTCTGTGTATCCCACTGATTCACACAGATGGCTATTATTATGTGTCACTGAGAAATCCCTCAGCATTAGCCCCTCACCCTGCTCTCACCAAGGTTACTAGTAGTACCATTTCCAGAGACAAGGGGCTTTCTCATCACAGAAACACCAGTCAAGCCTGGATGCTCTAGGACTTCTGGTGCCCTTCAACCAGTTTTGGATCTTGGGTCTCCCTTTCTGATGGTAATGACAGCTGAAAATTGGGGACTGCAGAGAGACTGTGAGAATTTAGGCAGTGTAAGTGGGAGGTTGGCTTTTGGATCTGGAAATCTTGGAGGGGTGGTCTAGAAAGGTATTTAAGACAGACACGTCTGTTCATCCTGTTAAATCTGTTTAGACCAGCTGGGAACACTCATTCCTCAGAAGACTTATCCCCTAAAGATGAGCTTAAGCACAAGCTACTGATTGAATTTTCCCCCAAGGTCAGGACTGTTGGGTCAGGGGTTCTGGTGCCTCATTAGAGGGATGGGCACTAGAGGTTTCTCCTTTGCAGAGATGTAGTTCACTCTGGTGTCTGAGCTTAGCTAACCCCAGCCCCCATCACCTCACCAGCCACACCAACACCTGCTCCAGCTGCCAGGTAGCCAAGCTGCTCATTCCTAGTTGCTCAGATTTCAGGATTTCACTGAATCCTGTTGTAGAAGTCGCACAGAAATACCACAGAAAGCTAGCTAAATCCTACCCCAGCACACTCCCTCACTTCCCCCACAGGAACAGGGTGTACGACAGGCTGAAACAAACCACTCCTGATTTCCCCCACCACTACAAAAGCCACCGTGTAATCTTATTGAACTGATGTACCTGTACCCTACCCGGCTCTGACTGTTGATCCATGTTTTCTCTCTGCTGGGTGCTGTGCTCCCTGCCACCCTGTGCCCCCACAGATCTTCAGCCAGGCAGACACGTCCCTCAAGCGCTGGATTCTGGAATTCGCTGCGAAACGGAAAAAAGCCGAAGTCCGAAACGGGATCATTCGGAATGACAGCCTGTGGGATAAGCTCTTCTTTAATAAAATACAGGTAGGCAATTTCAGGAGCCTGAAGTCAATGAGCTGGCATGTCTTCTAGCACTGGACAGTTTCCCTTCAAGCCAGTGCAGTCTGAACTGCAGACACTCGATAGGAGTGAATAGCGGGGTGAGAAATCCAATGGAAAAAGGAGCACAACTTACTGTTCCACTAACTTTTGCCAGTTATTATTATTTATGTACTTATTTTTAAACACTATGCATAAGATGCCAATATGTCAATTCTGTTGGGGAGACTTTTTCAGAGGGGAAGAGAGGAACACAAAGCAGAGTGAGACAGCGTTTGCCACACAGCTCCTTCTGCAGCCCTGAGAAATCACCTCTTCACAGAACAGCACCTGGTTTTCACAGCTCTCAGACCTGAGGCCAGGGCTGCTGTCACCTCCTTCCTTAAATATGGGGACTGTGGAATGGTAAATGGCTTCTCCCTGCTCCCACCCAGCTACTGGCAGGGGAGAGGATGCTGTGGAACCCGCTCCCGCCTCCTCCCACCAGGGATGAAAGTCAGGAAGGTGCTGGTGAAAAGAGGAGCAAGATCAAGGAGATGTTGCTCCAAGGGTTTCTGCGAGTTCTCTGTGGGCAGGACTGGATCGAGGGGCAGGTTTCAGTTGGGAATATTCAAAACTGTTTTGTTTTTCCTAGGAAAACAAGGATAAGGGTGTAGAGAAAAACGCCTGTGTAAATCATGATTTAACAAAAGGAATATTGGAATGTCCTCCTGTGTGCCATACATCTCCCCAGTGAAAACAGGGAGGAAAAAAAGAAATAAAAGGGAAAAATAAAAAAGAAATAAAGGGGGAAAAAAAAAGATTAATTTGGCTTTAGACCAGGTTTTCGGTACTACTCCAGGAGACTCTGATTCCTTAATTTATTTTATTTTTTTAATTGGATAGCTCCTCTGGAGACATGCTGCTTCATTTTTAACTAGGAAACTGACTGTACTTTTCATCTGCAGCTTAGTTGTCCTCAGAGCACAGAGCAAGCCGAGTTCACACAGAGCCCAGACATGAGGAAGCCGGGCTGCATATTGATTCAGGTCCTGGCGAGACGGGCAGCCTCAGCCAGGAGTTGTTTCCTTTTGTCCCAGCTTTTTCTTTTCACTCTCAGAATAAGGAAAAGGAAATGAAGGAGGGGAGAAAAGAAGTGAAATGCGACAGGGGAATCGATGTAATACCCTCTGCAAATATTTGGAGGTCATCAGCCTTGAGAAAGGGGCAGCAGTTGTCTTAGATGCCTTGGGAACCTATTCATTAAAAACAACGAGGTGCAAATAAGCAAAGGGAAGTGGAAGGGGAAAGAGTCTGATTTTTAGCCCCAGATGCACTTTATGCAGGCGGAGGCTGTGTCCCCCCAGGTCTGCACCCTGCCCGGGTGCAGGGAGCGTGGGTGAGACTGAGCAGCTCATCCTCTGAGAGACGTGGAACTCCCACTCCTGTCTCTCGAATGCATTTTTCTGTGGGCACTACTTCTGCCTCTGAGAGGGACAGTTATAGCTTTGACGATTTAGCTGGCTTTTTATCCCTAAGGAAAGGTTCAGGGCCTGCTCTATCTCGAGCATGGCTGCGTCTATTAGCTCCCCTACTGTTTTCAGTGTCCCACTCTACTCTGCCCTGGTCAGGCTCTTCCTAGAGTGTTGTGTCCAGTTCTGGGCTCCCTGGGATAAAAGAGACAGGGATGTCCTGGAGAGAGTCCAGCGAAGGACTACAAAGATGATTAAAGGAGTGGAGCACCTCCCCTGGGAGGAAAGGCTGAGTGAGCTGAGGCTGTTCAGCCTGGAGAAAAGAAGCCTGAGAGGGGATCTGATCAATGGTTATCAATATCTGAAGGGTGGGACACAGGGGGACATGGGCAGCCTCTTCTCAGTGTCTGTGGGGACAGGACAAGGGGCGATGGCCTCAAGCTGGAGCACAGGGAGTTCCACACCAACATGGGGAAGAACTTTTCCCCAGTGAGGGTGAGGGAGCCCTGGGACAGGCTGCCCAGGGGGTGTGGAGTCTCCTTCTCTGGAGAGATTCCAGCCCTGTCTGGACGCCGACCTGTGTGCCCTGTCCTAGGGACCCTGCTTTGGCAGGGGGTTGGACCCCATGGGCTCTGGGGGTCCCATCCAACCCCTACGGTTCTGTGATGCTGTGTTTCTCGAGTGAGCACTCCATGCAAGCTCAGTGTAATCAGTCCTTGTGGGCGCTGCTGTTTCTGTCCCTGTAATAACCTGTGGCACTTTCTCTTGTGTTTCCTCTGCTGTCCAACAGGCCAGTCTCGGCGGGTGCGTTCGCATGATAGTAACAGGCGCTGCCCCTGCCTCTCCGACCGTCCTGGGCTTCCTCCGTGCGGCTCTCGGATGTCAGGTGGGCTCCTGCACCGGTTTGGAGGTGTTTGTTTGCTGCTAGCAAGACAATGTGCTGCATTTGAGAGAGGAGTATGGGTTGGGACCTCAGACCTTCATTTAAGATCAATGTGACAGTGGCTGCGGGGCTGGGGACAGGCACAGTGCCCTGGTGTCCCCTGAGCTCTGCTCCCGCAGCTGTGGGGTCAGGGTGGGAATGACCGGTGGTCCTGGGACGTGAGCAGCAGGCAAGTGCTGCTTTTGCTCCAGGCAGTTGCCAGGGAAAAGCACAGGCTCATCCTGCTCTCAGCACTGTTACATGTGTGCAATTAAATGTGGTTGTGCTTGTGCTGGGAACTTCGTTACAGGAGGGTTTTTCTGTCTATAAATGGAGAAAGACAATCTTCAGATGGCAACTGAACCCCTGTAAGGTCTGCTGCACCGTTTCTCTCTGATGAGGAAGCCCAGGGCAAGCAAAAGGCCTCACTCAAGAGCCTAAAATTAGGTGGAAAAAAACCATTAAAAGGTCTGTTTTCAGTGTCCCACAAAAATACCCTTTTTCTTCCCCACTAATAAACTCCTCCACAGCGTACAGTACTTCCTGACTCACAAGCTAATCACTGAGCTTCTCACTGTTTTGAGCCACAGCAAATTCACAGCCATGTAAATGAAGTTTTGTAGGGCTCAAGAGCCAGGGAGGGTGTCCCTGTGTCAGGTGTGCGCCCGTGCACAGTAGCAGGTGGGATTAGCTCACCAGACTGGGCAACACAAGGCGATTGTGAGAGTATCTCTTCTGCAGGGCTCTCAAGCCACCCATTTCTTTGCCAGGTCTATGAAGGTTATGGCCAAACGGAGTGCACGGCTGGGTGCACCTTCACCACCCCGGGTGACTGGACATCAGGTAATGATCTTCCTCCACTTCCAGAAAGCAAAGGATCACACCATTTCTTTTGAAAATTCTGGGCTGGAGCATCTACCATGGGAACAATTTCCAGTGAATGCCATGTTCTTGGCATTTCCAGTCCAGAGTAGGCAGACAGGGATCTGATGATGGGCACATTTGCCTGGGGAGATCTGGAATTGTCCCTGGAGCAGTTACTTGTGATAATACTGTTACTGCAAGTAATACTGTTGTTTGTAGTAACTATTATTTGTGATAGCAGTATTAATTGTGACTCCCATCTCCGTGTTCCTGGCCCTGTGGAGCTGGATTCAGATTGTTAGTTACAGTGAAACGTGAGACAATTGATACACACGTTGTGTGCTTGGTGAGCAAACCCAGGCTGTGTGTACAGATCCACCTCTGCTCAACACATTATATATTTCAAAACTTCTGACTCTTGGCAAAATCTGATTAAAAACTAGCACTCAGCAAGGCTCAGAGGGCACATACAAGTACTGTGGTGTGATTTCTTCTCAATATAACTCACTGGTAGCTATAAAATGGTTTGAAATGGGTTTTGTATTCCACTAAATACTAGTAGGAACCTGGATGCCAGGCATTAATGGGTCTGGCCAGTTAAACAGTTCCTCATTTCCAATCCAGGTTTTCCATGGCTGGAGAAGAGCATGTGCTTTCTTCTCCCAGCACAAGCAGCTGTCTGTTTGGTTTTCTTCAAACCAAACTGGTGTGCCCTAGGGCTTGCTGCCTGTGCCCAGCACTGGGCAAAGCACCGCTTGTGCTCCAACGCTGTATCCTCATCCTGACTCAGTGAGCTTTGATCTGGCTCCTTTGCAGGACGAGTGCTGGGACGCAGAGTTGTGACTCCTCTCTTTCCACTCCACTGTTCCTAGTGGGTACTTTTGGGGAGAACAGGCTTGGTTTGCTCACCTCAGTGCACCAAGCTGCTTGTTGGCTTCAGCAGACATTGTCCTCACTTCATCTCTGGAGAAAGCTGTAGGGATGGGGGGAGAGCGTGGTCAGCATATTGTCACTGTGGTATTCCCAGGTGATTAAAACCACAAGAGTCCAGAGCTTAGTGTGCTTTGATAACAAGTTAAGCTTAAAAAGAGTTTATTTCTTCCAGGTGATGTACTTAACATGTTGGAAAACAGAGTTTGTATACAAACAGGAGGTTTGGGGGTCCCGTAGGTCAAAACCTTAAAAGGAGGAAATTGCCTAGCTCCTGCAGGAACATCAGTGTACCTACAGCTATGCAAGTGACTAATAATGAAATGCTAATTATTGATCGCATGTGACTTGATAACTTTGATTTCCAGGTCATGTAGGAGCCCCTTTGCCCTGTAACTTAATCAGATTGAAGGATGTGGAGGAGCTGAATTATTTTGCTTCCAAAGGAGAAGGAGAGGTAGCACATCACATTTTTCTATCCAATTCTCAGGAGTTAACGCTGTGTTAAGTAATTATGTAGTTACAGAAGCATTTTACCTTTGTAAGGTGCACGTTACATGTGTTACATGTTACAGTCAGGAAAGGAAAAGGTCGATTTGGCATCAGAGCAGCCACGTGTTAATTAATAAGGGGCTGTGGCAGTACCAAACGAACGAGTTCAGCTCAGACCAGTCGAATGGTTGCAATTGCTACAGCTCTGGTGTTTCTACACTGCACGCGAATCAGACTTTTATTAATCACAAGCTGGATGCAAATCGACTTCAAACAGATCACCTTGGCATTCCCTACTTCATATGGGGTTTGAACCCCCCCCAGAGGCAATTTTATAACACAGTATGTCTTAGTTTTGTGCACAGTCATAAAGTCAAGCTATAAAATATTTCCATTGTAGTGCACCACTGTTTAGCTTGTTACTCTTCACAGCAGACTAATAAATGAGTTTATCAGCACCTCTGGCTGTTTTGCAGATATGTGTGAAAGGACCAAATGTTTTCAAAGGTTACCTGAAAGATGAAGAGAAGACAACTGAAGCGCTGGACCAGGAGGGCTGGCTTCACACTGGAGACATTGGGAAATGGTTACCTGTGCGTACTGATCAGATGTGTAGTTCCTATGTTAATTGTATTATATCCCACGTACATTTTCAAGGGCTGAACTTACATTTCCAAGCAGACTGATCTTTACAAAGGCTCAAGGTTATATTTTGCAGAGGAAGCTCGATATGCCAGTGAAGTGTTTTCTGGCAGTTTTAGGAGCTCTGTTCAGAGCAGGCTGCTTGCTGAGTCTCTGTGCTTAAATAACTTCTCTGGGAACTCTCATTTGTTTCTCCTAACAGAACGGGACCCTTAAAATCATTGATCGGAAAAAGCATATCTTTAAACTTGCTCAGGGGGAGTATATCGCACCCGAGAAGATAGAGAACATCTACATCCGCAGTGACCCTGTTGCCCAGATCTACGTCCACGGAGACAGCCTGCAGGTAAGAACTCCAGTCTGCAGAAAGTATGACTTTATTCTTTGTAACCAGAAGGCAGAGAGCTGGGTGTGAAGGAGGGGAAAGCGTGAGTGGGTCACGCCATGGTTTTGCCCTGGTATCTCCCTCCTGTTGTGGAGCTGGCTGGCAGCCACGCAGGGGCTGAGCGGCTGGTGTGACCTGAAGCGGCTTGGAAGATGCTGTGGCCAAAGATCAAGCCTCAAAATTTGCCTTAGTGTCACCCTTTGGGTCTGTAACGCTTTCCTTTGCCATGCTGCCTGTGGTAAGCCAGGTGATGGTAAAGCCATGGCTCATTCACAACCTCAGCCTACCTGCTGGCCCATCTTGTGCCATTTATGCCTTGCCCCTCTCCCCAAATTACAGCCCTGTTCATCCCTCACAGCTGCAAATGCACTGAAGGTGTCTTATCCACATGCTTACGCACACACATATGCTTCTGAATGCATCACAGGTCATCCCTCTGCGCTCACTGGCAGCAACCCTTAACCCCGGGGTCTGCTGGAGACTCAGAGGCCCACGGGCCGTGTGTGTATAAACAACATGGGCTGTGAAAATAAACTTAATTAATGCCCAAGCAGAACATGAACCCAGCTGAAAGCATTAGAAGTTGTTGGCAAATGCAGGAACAGCCACAGAACTGCTTTATCTGAGGAAAATAGACACTGAAAACATACTTTGCTATGTCATGTTAGCAAATGATTAATGTAATTAAACAGGAGTGATAAACAGGCAGCAAATTCAACCAGCTTGTGTATTCACATCGATGTAGGGCTTTAAACTGTGTTCAGCTTCTGCCTGCAGTTCTCTTCTCCTCCTGCAGGCCTTTCTGGTGGGAATTGTGGTGCCTGATCCCGAAGTCATGCCAGGCTGGGCAAGGAAAAGAGGGTTTGATGGAACATATGCAGAACTCTGTAAAAATAAGGTTTGTCCTCCTGTCTATCAGCCATACAGACACTTTTTCACTGTGGCATAACGTGGTTACAGCTGGTGTCCTCAGTGACACTGAGAAGAATTACTTCTTTGCTGAAAATCAAGCAGGGTTGGCAGTTGGATCACGTTAACAAATGCTGGTGCCACTGAATCATCCCACTGGTGTCTGTGGGAGATGATTCCACATCAGAGTCTGGCACGTGGCTGAAAGACCGCAAATTTAACCTTACTTTTCATGCTGAAGAAAGGGTTAACACCACCACCCTTCAGTTTACTGTCTGCACGCTTCTGTAATAGAATATTTGCTAATTCTGTATTAACTACCAACAAGGCACTTGGACTTGGCTCAGAAGCATGTCTTCTTGATGAACAATGACGTTAATTGTGGGCAAGGCCAACCCTGATATTTCATGAGGAATTTCTGTGTTTTAACCCAGGAGCTGCAGCAAGCGATAATGGAAGACATGGTACGGTTAGGTAAGGAGAGTGGACTTCATTCCTTTGAGCAGGTAAAATGAAACAATTCAGACATTATTCAGTGTGGGCAGACAGGCAGTTGGTCCATTTGCATTGACTGGGGATTTGTGGGGGGTTTGGTTAGTTAGGACATATCCTCGTTGCAGCTGCAGGTGATGTCTTCTGAGAGGGGCAGGTGGTGTTTGAAAATATCTATAGGCTGGGATTCCACTCCTGCTTGAAATTTGAATGAAATTTAATGAAAATTGTGAGGGCAGAGGTAAAAATCTAATCCAAGGATGTGGATAATCTCTGCAGCCTGACAACCAGGGCTCAGGACAAACGTCTGTAGGGCTCTGATTCTGCTGCCACCGAAGCAAAGAAACTGGGTCACTAATTACCATTCTTATAACTGACCTAGGAAATGCTCCTGGTTTGTTTATTTTCAGCCTGTGTGCTAATTCTTTTCTGCTGCTCGTGTAAATATTTCTGCAACAGGGCTGCAAACACTTCAGGAGGAGAGCTCTGAAATCACCCATGGATTACATGACATTAAAACCACTAAAAAGTAACCCACCACGATTTAAAATGTCTAAATGCTTTTTTCTGTTAAAATAATGAACAACTCAGGCATTGCATATAATTAGCAAGGACCATTTTGTGCTTTTTTGAGACTGTTTTTGGGTGGTAGTTTTACTGAGTGACACACCATATCTGAGTCCAGCAGAAGTCATTAGTCTTCATTTCTCAGGTACATATCAGAATGAAATGATGGTGAAAAGGGATTAATTTAACAGTGAAGCTCACTATAAAGCTCATGCTATAAAGCAGGTCTGGGGTAACAAGTCTGGTTTGCTCCAGTGTGAAATACCCCAGCATGGTCTGAATTAATAGCCGATGGAGTGGTGTGGAAAGCCTTGCCACCCTTCTGAAAGTTAAGAAGAGAAATGCTTTGCATCTCAAAACTAAAGGGCTTAAAAATGAGCATCTCTATTGCAACACCTCATCTGAAAACCAAACTCTGGCTGGCTATTTTGGCTAGAGTGGGATCCCCTTTCTATGGCAGAGCTGCTCTTTCTCATCTCTCTCTGTGCCTGCCACGCAGGAGGCCTGAGCATGGAAACGACAGCTCCCAGCTCCCAGGGTGCAGGCTCTGAAAGCTGGGGAAGAGCTAATAGTGCAGGACATCACTGGGGGAGGAGCTGGACCATGGTGCTTACTGGGGAAGGATGAATCACATCTGATGGGAATTTAAAAATTGATTCTCAGCCTATGTTCCTGCAACTCTCAGCCTAATGAAATGCAAACCGGGCTGGGGGAATCGCAAAAGCAGCAGATGGCTGGGGAATTTTGTCTTAAATCAGTGCCCTGTGACCAGCCACGCAGCAGTGTTCTGCTTTCTCCCACACCAGCGGTCCTGTAAATGTGCTGGAAGGAAAAGCACGCTCCCATCTGTGCTGCCAGGCTCCTGCTGTGCTCAGACAGCGCTGCTAACAAGGGCAGCCTTGTAAAATCCTGCTTCCCTGGGACAAATGATTTTATATCATTTTAATTAGCTGGTAAACCAGCACCAATTCTCCTCTAAAAGGTGATCACTGTGTACGCTCTTTGCGTGTGTGAAGCTTTATGGCAATTTTGCAAGGCTGAATCAGTGCTGCTTGCTTTCTTTTGCTGTTTGGTTACGATGCTGTTTCTTCACAGGACCCCCTGCCCTCCCTCCCTTCCCTGCTCTTCCACAGGCTTTCAACCGTGTGAAACGCCACAGTTGCAGTATCGCATGTGGTGATCATAGAATCCCAGCCTGGTCTGGGTTGGGAGGGACCCCACAGATCACAGAGCTCCAACCCCCTACCACAGGCAGGGCCACCAACCTCCAGGCCTGGAGCTACACAAGGTTTCCCAGGGCCCCATCCAACCTGCCCTTGAACACCCCCAGGGACAGGGCACCCACCCCCTCTCTGGGCAGCCTGTTCCAGCCCCTCACCACTCTCTCTGTAAAAAACTTCCTCCTAATATCTAATTTAAACCTTCCCTCCTTTAGCTTTAATCCATTCCCCCTTGTCCTGCCATTGTCTACCCTTTTAAAAAGGTGATGCTGTCCCTTGTGCTCCACCTCGCCTTGGTTTCATCCAGGAAGGAGGTTTATGTGCTTCCTCTCTTGGAGGGCTCTCTTCTGTGCTGGCTGGCTCTGGGGTCAGCACGGACACGGGAAAATGAGTGGGAGAGTGGTGAGGGGTGGTGGACGGAGGGATGTAGTGTCACCTTGGAAAACTTGGTAAGGTGAGGAAAGTCCTGGGGACCTGGCAGAGGGGTGCCCTGAGGACCAGGCACAGCAAGGCTGGCGTGTGAAGCGATGCTCACTGAGTGTGATGGCCTTAATTTTTGCTATCAATTTATCCCTTCTTTATTTTAGGTCAAAGCCATTTACATTCACTCTGATATGTTCTCAGTACAAAACGGTTTGTTGACACCAACGTTAAAGGCTAAGAGACCAGAACTAAGAGATTACTTCAAAAAACAAATAGAAGAGCTATATTCAAGCATCTCCATCTGAAAATCACAGGAAGAATCTTCTGAATTATGGACTTCGTAGCAATATTAGAATAATACTCAAAAGTACAGAGCCAGAATGACAGAGCTGAAATGGATAAGCACCTGAATCTGACATTTGAGCCTTTCATTGTTCTAAGATTTCACCACTAATCATAATTTTCCTTCTTTTTTCCATCATACATGATACAACTTACTTTTTACTGTACATAGACAGTAGGGTACTACTAAGAATTATGCTAAATTGCCACAAAATACATGGAAATTTCAGTCTATGACCGAGTAAACTATGGAAACTTACCTTATCAATAACTACAAACACTTCTAATTAATATGGGGAAAATTTCAGGTATGTCTTTCTGATAACCTAGTGCATTAGAGACTAAAATTGTGGGTAATTCAATAATGTGGTCTACCTCAAACAATCGGTGACTGAGGGTGAAAGTCTGTTTTCCCTGATCTGGAACTTCAAGCTGGGTATCAGTTTATATGTTAAGTGATAGGGTTTATATTTTCCAGGACATAAATGACACTGATTTGATTTAATCGTTAATGAGCTAACTAACAACCAGAATAGAGAAATAGGAATGAACCTCCTGCTAGTTGTAGTTAATAGGCCTATTAGTATATTACTTTGGATTAAGCTGAAATGACAAGAAGCGGTTAGGAAGCGATAGGATTCCCTCTGTTTCCTTTTCATCCGAACTCAGTTTAGACATGGCATGCTGATTTTGCATTAGGGTCTCCTTCAGCACAGCACGCTCATGGAGATCCCAACTACTCCAACCCAGAAGGTTGCAAAAGCATCGCTGGCTCTGTGGCGTCTCTCCGTGGGAGTCCTCATTAACCCACATGCTCCTGGTCTCTATTACTTGACAGGCTGCTACTACCACGTAGTCCAGTCGGACTAACTCCCTTTCAGAAACAGTGCTACAGAAACGGGGCACGAGGTTTGAGCTGCGATTCTGAGTGGGGCTTAGTGAAACAAATTGGTTTGGGAGGAAGGAGATGCAGCAGCGGAGGGTATCCTTTGGCTGGCTGTGGGAGAGAGAGGAATACTGCTCCAGAAGGCCGGCAGGTTTGGGTGCAAGGCTGTGTTAGCCACTGCTGTTGTCACGGTACAGTAAAACATTGGATGTGGTTGTGGAAAGGCCTGCTAAGAAGACAGCTTTACGTTCAGATGTCTGGAAGCCTCGGTTCCCACTGCCATCGCTTCCCGTGGCCTCTCTGGAATTGCCAGCAAGGAGTCGGGATGAAAGCTGAGATCTCACAGGCAGCTGCGGCCATTCGAAAGGGGACAAGTTCCATGGGAATGGGAACTGAGCTTGCTCCTGAAATAAGGCACAGTACAAACCAGTGAGAAAACTAATGTCAAGTCGCTTGAATACTTGGACTGTCGGTGGCTTCCTTCTGCTAAACACAGTCTGAAATATCTATGTGTATTTTAATAGCTGCTGTTTGTTGCGCCAGTGCATACTAGCATGGAGCTGTGCCTGCTAGATCTTTGCTAGGATGGTGAAAGCACACGTTTTTCTCTCTTAAACTGGAATCTACCATAGACTTTTGAAGCTAAAAGTTTAAATTTTTATTCTAAATGATCTCTTATTTTCCCTCTGAAGTTCCATTGCATGCTTTGAAATGAAATAAATGGAATTAACAAGTTAGTGTTACACAGAGACTGATTTATTGCAGTAATTTCAGAACAAAACAATACACAGGAAACCATATCAGCTAATGTAATCACTCATATAAAGAACATAACGATTTATCAAATGTGGAAGGATTTGTCTGAATCCCTTTTTGTGCCCGATTCCACCTTTGATTCCAGTGCAATGACTTGTGTCAGTCTAAAGCAAGTTAAAAAATCCCGCTACCGCGATCCCAGGGTGTTGTACAGTCATTTTTCACCTACGTGCACAGCAACAGCATCCCTCGGGAATCTGCATCTGCCACGTCTGCAGGGGACAGGAATTACTGTACAAAACCTGGCTCTTTAGGTCAAGTCATTAAGGATTTTACTCTCTGTGGAGTCTAGTTGATCTCTTTTTTTTTTGTGTCAGCCAGAAGACAAGACACTACACACAAACATGCTTCAAAGCAATGAAGAAATAGTGCAATTACCTGTTATAATGCAACATGGTTTTCAAATGAAAAAAAGAACTAATCATCTAAATAAGTACAGAAAAGTTATTTTCCACTGACCTTTTCCTACCACATTATTTTTTATTTACTTTTTTCCTACAATGATTTCAGTTTACCAGACTTCTCTAGGAAATTAAACTCTGACTCTGTGTTAAGTGTAGAAGATCCCAGTATTAGTTTATTTATGCTCAGGTGGCTGTTAAATATGTCATGCTGAATAATAGATCTGTATTGTTCTTTTGGTATTTGATGCAAAATGTCAGATGCACTAGAGCCAAAGATGTGAATGCCAAACAATTAAGAAAGAAAAAACCAGAGACCTGGCTGCACTGGGGTGGTTTGGGAGGAACTGTGTTGTTGCACCAGAAGTGTGAGTACTTTCATTACTTGTGAAAAGCTGTGTGAGTAAACTAAAAGATCTCTGGATTACTTCCTTGTGTAATCTGATTTTCCTCTGTAGGTCACTCTCTCATCATAATTGTAACGATGTTGTAAGAGATTAAAGTTTGACAAGAATATGTGTGTAATGCACAGGCCAGGCACAAACATGCTTCTCTTCAAATTCCAGGAATATTTTGTTTTGCACTGAGATTTCTTAAACTGACATACTGCTTGTGACCACCAAGGAAAAATCCCCAGGGCTGTCCAGTAGGGCACTTTTTTTTTTCCTGAAGTCAACTAATGACAGAATTAATTTCTAATATTCATCTTACTGAAAGTGCTGAGACTCGAGCACCACTGCACAAAAGACAGTGTTACTTGCTCATCTCTCTATTCTTGATGGCTTCTGGGTGACTGCTTTTAACTGATCACTCTCATCTGGTTGTTCATTCCATCAGTTGATTAAAAAACCCTGCAGCAAGCCCACTGCAATGAGCACAGCTCTGCTGTGGGGCTGGAGGGGTCAGTCAGGAGGCTGAACCCCAAAGCATGGTGGCTGCTGGGTGAGCCAAAGCTGTTTTCACGCTGCCACACTAAACACTGGAGGGTCTACCTGAGCCCAGTGTTACACCTCTGAAATCGCTGGAAGACTCCCTCCAGTGCCCATATACATAAAACCAGGATAAAATACCTTTTCCTGGAAGAGAATATTGCTCGGTCATATATTTTGTATGCTCTTTGCTCAATATATCGCACAGAGAAAATACTGTTCTGCCACAGAAGTGGTCAAAGACACAGAGGACTGTGAGCAGAAACCATACCAGTCTTAACCCCACCTTGGCAGGAAACACACAGTGATATTCTGTCCTGAAAGGCACATTTGCAGGTGAAAATGGTTGACAGACACCAGGTGAGAAAGGTGGTGAGCTGTTCATTGGTAAATGTGCTCTTTTGCAATCTGTCGGCGCCGTTAGGAACTATCTATCAGCATAAGTGAAGCCCAGCATCACCTCTGCCATGAACATGAAATTCTTGCATTTAACAGAAAATAGCCTGACTTAATCTTTTGGAATGAAACAAATTAACTGCATTTTGTTAATTATTATTATTTTCCATGTGTTAAAAGCACAAGCTGGTGATCTCTATGTAAATAAACTGCTACAAGATGAATGTAAACTGGGAAAGAATATACTATTTTTGCATGGTAACAGATTACTTAAAGACCTCTTGATGCCTTACAGAGAATTTGGAAAAGCATTTTATTTAGTGGCAATTCTATTTGTGTGCTTTTTGTATCTTTAGCTCACTCTGGTTTTGTCTGGGGGAATAATGAATAATAATCAGATCTTAATTTCTTCTTGGAATTACCACTCTTGGTCCTACGCACATTCAGTGGTTTCTACACCACCTTCACTTCTGTTAAATGGTGAAGCAGAGGCCGTGCTTTTTGGAGGAGAAATCTGGATGCTTGGTAGTCTGGGAGGGAAAAAGTTTTGGATCCCTGGTATTGTTCCAAAATAAAATGTTTTCTGAGGCATCTAGAGCCCCTTTAAGGCCTTCACTTCATTTCAGCTTTTTGTTATGTATTTTAGCAAAGTATGAGCAGCAAACAAATGAGGCAACTTCCTAAGAGCTGCCTATTCTATTTTCAACTGAAAGTGAAGGGGTTAAGATATAATATATACACTTGTGTAAAAAGAAGTCTTAACTGTAATTAAAAGATTTTTTCAGTTTTGGTATATTAGCATGTACATCAAAGAGTCATCTATGGCAACTTTTGTAAAGAATTAAACTGTCACATTTCTCAAAGCTCACAGGGTTTTCTCGTGGACTGACATCCAATAAAAGCTCTTTTACAAAACCTGCTGTTACTCCAGCACTCTGTCCTCTCAATCAGTACGACGTCGTTCAGATCGCGTGACTAGACTAAAAGTGGTGTTAGAAAACAAGGGGAAAAAAAAGGTAAAATAATGACCAAAGCAATACTGGAACCTGAGATTGATTTTAGCAATCTTCTACGAAAAAAAATTGTTGCAAAGTTCTCTGAAGATGCAGCAGTCTTTCTGTAATGGTTTCAATCTATTTTAATTCAATAATAATATAACCAAGTGTATATGCTTGTTTAATATGCACTGACAATTGGGAATGCATAGTATTTTTCCAGACTATGTGTCTAAAACAATAAAGTTTAAAAGCATTCAGCCTCTATTCCAGTTTCTGCGTGCACTTGCATTGAAACATAGAACCACAGAATGCTTTGCATTGGAAGGGACCTCAAAGATCATCTAGTTCCAACCCCCTGCCATGGGCAGGGACACCCTCACCAGCCCAGGGTGCCCAAAGCCCTGTCCAACCTGGCTCTGAGCCCTGCCAGGGATCCAGGGGCTTCCACACCTCTCTGTGCACCCTGTGCCTGGGCCCCACCACCCTCAGAGTGAAGAATTTATCCCTAATATCTAACCTAACCCTGCCCTCTGCCAGCTTGAAGCCATCGCCCCTTGTCCTGTCCCTGCACCCCCTGGTGACCAGCCCCTCTCCCGCATTCCTGCAGGACTCCTTTAAGTGTTGGGACACTGTAATTAGGTGACCCCAGAGCCTTCTCTTCTCCAGGATGAACAAGCCCATCTTTCCCAGCCTGGCTTCAAACCAGAAGTGCTCCAGCCCCCTGATCACCTTCATGGCCTCTGGACTCACAGCTCTATGTCTTTCCTGTCCTGGGGATGCCCGAGCTGGACACAGCACTTCAGGGTTTGATGGATCCAGCATCAGCCATGGCGAAGGATTACCTCAAGAGTAATGAAGAGAGCATGAGGAGACTCCTGTGCTCTGGGAACTGAAGCTGAAGCTCAGGTCTGATCAGTGAACGGGGCGCAGGTGGCTGATTTTGGCAGTGAGATGCAGCATTACGCATTGAGCCTCTCGGTGCGTTTCTCAGCCCAAAACACGGCCGGGCTCAGCGCAGCCCGTGGCAGGGCCAGCGGCCGAACAGCACCGGCCCGGGCTGTTCCCGGTAGCGATGTGCTGTCGTTTCACCTCAGGAATCGGCGGCCGGTGCCTCCGGGTGTCTGTGCCCGAGGGCCCGGCCTGGGCCCTCCTCGCTCTCGACCAGGTTCACCACCGCCCCCGGCGTTAATTTACACCCCCTCATGCCACATGCAACTGTACCCCCTCACGCTGGACCAGAGGAACCCGGGTCGGGCCCAGCCGCAGTACGCCCCACGCCTCACGCCTCACGCCTGGCTCGGGGCCGAGCGCCCCCTGCTGCCGGGCCCGGGTGCTGCCGCGCATGCGGGCTGGGAGCGGGAGGCGGCCTGCGGCGGCGGTGGCTGAGGGAGCCGGGGTGGAGCCGGGGTGGAGCCGGGGTGGGGCCCGGGAGCAGCCTGCTCCTTCCCGCGGGGAGACCGTGTGTTGACGCTGCTTCTCTCCTGCCGCCTCTCAGGGGCCTGAGATGGAGCGGCCTCGGTGGAAGAGCGCTTCGCGGGGCGGAAAAGCACCGTCGAAGAAGCGCTGCCTGTCCCCGCTGNCCTCACCGCCGGGACGGGCCGAGGCGCCGCGGGGGCCGGGAGGTCCCATCGCACCAGCGGGGAGGCGGCTGGGCCAGGGCCGGGGGCGGAATGCGGAGCTGGGCCCGGTGTTTGTGTTTCCGTGGCGGTTTGAGCGTGGCGGTCCGGTTCAATCGG
>VZTU01028860.1:668015-681158 GCA_013400835.1 Zapornia atra | reverse complement strand
CCTAAACCTTGTGTGGCTTTGCAGTCTCCGCGGCCTGGGACGTTGAGTGCCTCGGCCTCCAGCCGAGCTGGGGCAGTCTGGCCTGTCCCATGCCCCTTACAGCCTGGAGAAGGCAGGCAGCTGTCCTGGGAGCGGGACTGTTTCTTCAGTTTTAGCTATTAGTAATAAAAAAGGGGTTTTCCTTTTGTGAGGTATTCTTCCCGCCCTGAAATGGTGTGACAAACCCCTTGCCCGCCTTTGAGAGGATGCCCTACGAAGTAGCTCGAAGCTGTTCCTCAGAAGGAACAGCCTCATCGCTGAGCGCAGCGTGGGAGGCTTGTGTTAGGAATTGGAGACCTTAAGGAAAAAAAAGTGATCAGAGGGAAGGTGTGGCATTCGAGCGAAGGCTGACAGTAATGGTGTAACTTGCTAAGGTGAATGGGGAAGGCCAGCCATGGTCCCATGCAGATTTGGGTAATTGTCCAAGGCACGATGAACAGTTTCTGGTGTGATTCAGCTCCTCTGGGCTGTGTTCTTGTAGGGGTACAGTAACTCCTGCCCACCTGACTGGGTGCAACTAGCAGCCTTTGAGGTCTATTTGCTTTTTGTACTTATGTGTATATGGAAGAAAGCAGGAAAGGGATGAGTCCTGCTCATACATTGTCCTGTCCTGAGCTCCCAGTGAGTTCTAGGGCTCTGTGCAGTGCTGGGAGAAGGCTGCAGCACATCAGACCCATGGTGTAGGGAGAGAGTGGGTGCTCCATTAATTTGCTGTCATAAAAGCATAACTCTAGAAAGTTCAGCTATTTCTAACTCCTGGCTACTGAAAATAAAACATAAAGCTAAACAACTTACAAAATTGGTTCTAGGATAAGAAAGTACATCTCTGAAATTTGCTGGTTCATAAATAATTGTGTCAGTGTCGCCTTTGGGATTATACACAGCGAGGACCAGCCTAGGTGGAATTTCTTACGGTATTCCTAGTAAAATCCATTTAACTGATCTATGCTCAAATTACTTTGAACCTCAGTATCAAAAAGGTCACTCCCCAGGTGAATTTTTCCTTTCAATCAAGAGGTTTCTAAACCACCTGAAGTACTTCTTGAAGTCTGCTATTTTTTGTGTCTTTTTGAGACAGTGTTTTCTTAAAAAGCTTGGGGAAAGAAATAATAAAGCATGTTCAGTCTTTACAGTGTTTGTGAGAATAGTGTCAGAATTACCAGCATGGAAGAGGGGGGACAGCTACAAGTGCCCTGTTAGAAATAGTCATTTAAATTCTAATACTAAAACTAACATCACTGAACTGAGTATGTGTTTCTCCCTAGGCCTGAAGGGCAAGTTCAGTGTGAAAACCCTGCCAAAAATTAAAGAAAATCTTGAGGTGTCCGAAGTGAGCCATTCACCCAGCCAAAGGTATGTTAGAACTCGTTCAGATACACTGTTACTGACTAATCACTGGTGCTGTTTTCCCTGCATGAGATGTCTCTTGGAGATACACAGTCCAAACTGCTGGTAAACTGATGTCTGCCAGACTATTTGTTGACACCAGATAAAGCCATTTTGTAGTTTTCCTCTCCTGTAGAACAGTGTAGCTCTGTAGTATTCAGCTTCACTCTGTTCTTCTGCTGCAGCAATCAAGTGAATGTCAAAGAAGCAACAGAGTTGGAAAAAAATGAAGAGGAAATAGAAGAAAGCACTGCCATGCTGAAGGTGAGAATGCTATCTTGCTCTTCATCGACTAGTAACTTAACAGAGGCTAAATCAAAGAAACATAACATGACAAATTCTTTTTCTAAGTAGAATTTCCCATGAGGTGTGTGTGTGCATGCACATTTTTCAGGCTGAATTTGGCCCTGTGTTTTGGTGACCTTTTTCTGAATCTTTGGCCAGATTAAAAGCTTTTGGGGCTATTGGTAGCATGGGAAAACACCAGTACTAATTATCTGTAACAAGGAAAGGCTGTAGCAGTTGTGTTATATAGAAGTTACCTCATTAGAGTGTGATTCCAGAGACTTTGCTCAATTTTAGTTCAGGCACAGACCTTTGGCAAGTCACTGTTGTGTTCCTCCTCATCTTTGTACGAGCAGAGCAAAGTACTTTGAGGTGATTGAGCAGAGGTGTTATAGGACAGTTAGTACTGCAGTGGTGAGAAGATCGTTCACCAGGTGTGTCTGAACTGAAACCCCCCCTGCAGTGAAGGGCTTGAGTGATATTGGTGTAAAGCTAGTTTTCTTTGAAATGTTACTTCTTATTTGGAGTCCCCCAATTATTTACATGCCCTGCAAAGGCTTCGTTTCATTAAGTGTACTACTTAAACATCACAGTTGTTAGTGTTTATAGGAGTAGTTGAGTCTGAAAGAGAGAAGCATGAATTATACTACTTAAAAAAAAGTAAAGATGGGGAAATTCACTACTCTGCTGTTGCCTTATGTATACTGTAGTTGATGTCAGTATGCCTTCACTGGAAGTCTCATCCAGCAGAGATTGTAGGATCAAATTATTGGGTATTTGTTACAAATTTTAGAATGATAAGGTAGATTGCAGACTTACTAAGGATGCTTGAAAACCCTCGTACAAATCTGAATAGCTGTTTTAATTAGTGAAATACCAGACAGTAAGTTTCCGAGCATCTTCTAATGTAAAAACACATTAAATTGCATTTTTTTGTCTACATCCAGTTCTCTCAGGTTGTTTGTATTGGTAATTTAATTTTTAGGAATCCCAGATAACGAAGTTGGAAAGTTTGAAAGATGCTGAAATGACTTCAAGTGAGTAGAAAGGCAACATGTTAGATCTGTATAAAACTAAATGTAAAATTACCTACATGTCCATAAAAGCATTGGTGTGCTGCTCTTGCACCCTTCTGACTGTGTGATGTTAGAAAGTGAAAGGTTTGAGACCATTTGCTGGACTTCTGCCTCTTACTCTGGCTGTGGTTTGGTTCATGTGAGTGGGTTGTAGGCAGCACAAACAGAACAGGAGCTCCCTGAGACAGTCTTGAGCCCAGCCGATTGAAAACCACATGGTCTTGGCTTTATCATTGATGGAACCAGTTGTTGCCATGACTTCAATTTACTCAAACCTGCACTTTTAGAAGCTAGTGACTAAATAGTTTGTCCTTCTGAAAACAAACCTGGCTGTGAATTACTGTAGCAGAGGAAAAGTAAAATTCTACTGTTTCTAGTCCTCTGTTAGCTTATGGTAGAGTAAATTTGGCTCCAGGCTGCCCTTTATTTGTGTCTGTAACTGCATTATGAATCAGTGTAAGGCGCTGACTTGATGATATTTAGCTCATCACAGGAATGAAACTTAGATAAGGAAATCCTGATGGCTTGTACAAGATGATGCATTTTGTTTAGTAGCTGCCTCTCTTATCTCTCTAGGTACAGAAATGACCCTTCCCACAGGTGTTTCAACCTTTCTCTTAGAGTGTTTGGATGCAGATTCAACTGCCAACTATAACACAGGTGCTAATGACAGCCTGAGCAGTTGGTCATCCCCTGAAACATTCAGAGATGATGGTTCAGGTGAGACTTCTGGAGGTTTGTTTAGTTTTATCTGGTGTAGAAGATGTGCGTGAGGACTGTCTACAGTAGAAAGACAACAGCCTCTCTTGCCATGACTCACAGTGTCAGATCTTTGCTGTAAGCCAGCCTCTGGGTAACATGCTCCTGGTGTAGTTTGAATTACACTGTAAACTTAAAGTAATTCGCTGATGACACAAGGTGTTTATTGAGGGTTACCAGCAAATCTGCTTTAAGTACAATTCCTCCCAAACCTCTCTGCAGCTGTTTGAGCCAAGACAATGCTTTCACTTTGCTTTAAAGTTCCTGTCTGGCAAATGAATTGCTTTCAGTTTAGTCACATGTTTAATAACTCAAGCTTGTGTTTTACATCTTCTATTTCCAGAAAGAAGTAATGTTTACTTTGGCCAGTGCAAGAACTCTACTCTCCTGGACTCCAGCAAAGCGGTGGCCATAGATAAGATACCACAGATCTCAAATCTTTCATCAATATTAGGTAATTCTTTCCTACAATACTGAAGAATTTATGCACAAATTAATTTCTCTCTAGTGCAAGGAACCTGTATAAAATATGTAATCTTCATTTCATTTAAGACATACCTGCACAATGAAGAACAGCTTCCTGTTAGTGGTCTGTGTTTGCTTCTAATATTTTGCTTTATAATTGTCTGGTCTGTAATTGTCTGGACCAGCATTATTATGTACCATTGAATCACTACTTAGCTTTTTCTTTTAAAGTTTAACCTTTCTGTTTTTTAGAACCTGTACAGGAGGATTTTCAAGACCAATACGCTAGAAGGTAATCGGCCAGACAGGCTTTTGATGCACCTAAATGTTCAGGTTTTTCTCTTTTGAGTGATCTTTAAAGGAAAAACCAGTATGAATAAGCCTCTGATCCTGCAAATGTATGTGTTGAGTTTCAGCTGTGTCCTCACTAACTTTGAAATTGGTGTATTTGGTCAGTTAGGAGTTTGCCTTACAGACTTTTGTTGTGGTCTTACAGCTGTAAGGAGAATCAGTGTGGGATTTTATGGAAGGGGAAGGTGCCATTTATCCCTAAATAAGTTGGTTTTATCCAATTGCACTTGCTCTGTCAGGTTCCATTCAGTCACAGGCAGCCCCATGTGTGTGCCTGGGTGGTCTGAGCAGTACAGACTACACAGGGTACCTGTGGTCAAGCCCGCATTAAGCCTCTGGTTCAATTAATAACTCATTAAACCAGTGCTATTGTTATGGATCTCTAGACAATTCAATCTGAATTGTTTTCCTAGCCTAATTTTTCCTGTGTTCTCCCTAAGTCAGTTCATTCCTAGTATGCTCCAGTGCTGACTAATTTACCAAATGTCTTCTGTGGGTCTTAACCTGAAAGCATCCTTAGAATAAGCTGTATGACTTGATAAATAATCAAATAACTATAAAGTGTGATGAAGTAACTCAGTAATGGTATAAAAATATGCTTTATCCCTTTTCCCTCAGTCTGTATTTTCCTGTGATTTCATTATACATATATTTTTTTTAACGTTAAGACTCATTCAGAATAGTTGTTCACTTTTTTCCTCCTCTCCTAGAAAGAGACCATCAAATTGCAATTACAGTTCTTCAGCATTAAATGTTTCAACTGTTCTGGCAGGTAAAATATGACCTGAAGCAGTTGTACTAGCTGTGAGACAACAGAATATCCTACCCAAAAAATAATGGCAAAACATCAGAACCAGACTTGTGCTGGGTCATTTGTCCCCCTGGCACAGGCTGAGCTAAGTTGAGTCTAGAAGGGAAAGTGTGAATTAAAAATACTCCCTGTAAATACGACTTGGTTCTAATTACCATGCTAGGAGAAGAACACAAAACCCAAACCCTGATTATTTCCATTTAATCACCTGTGGTGCTCAGTGAAAACTAGCATTTCTTCTTTAACTTATCCAGGAATGGAACTGTTTGTGTCTCACTCCTTACCTGAACTTAGTATTTGTGAAGCTGATAGGAACTATTAGGAGTCCCTCATGTAACTACAGTTCTGAACTGTGACTGATGCAATTCTGGCTGTGGCCCAGGTACCACATAATTTTCCCCTGCTTAATTTGGACTGTAATAGCAGCAGAAGTTGCCACTGGCAAAGTCTGCTGTGATTATGCAATTCCTCTGCTCCCACAGTACGTGTGTCTGGCAGTAAATAGTTGGGTGAAGTTAAGATTAATAAGCAACCTTGTTTCCTGAAGGAAGAGGAGAGCAGTAAAGCAGCCCTGTTGGCTGGGAGAGGGAGACAATGATTATGTTGAAGGGAGGAAGTGTCTTTACGTGGGTGGCTTTGGAGTGATCCCTCTCTTAAAACCATCCTGTAAGACATGGGTTGGAGAGAAGCTGTGGTCTTTGTCTCAAAGTTAATTAACGTGTTGGAAATTTATCACAGGGAAAAAAGTCTGTAAAATTACTGCTGCAAGAGAGAGAACTCCAGACCTAAAAACTGGTATGCGCTGTCCTTCACCTTTAGGACCGGCAAGAAAGGTGAAAGATCTTTAATAATCTTAATCAGCCAGGTTGTAAAAAAAGGGAGATGACTTGCTCCTTCCTTGTGAGGTGGAAGACTCCACCTGGAAGTGCAGCAGTGCCCTTGAAAGGGGTGTCTGCAGGCAGGAGCAGAGAGTGAGGATGCTCTGCCTTGGGATAGCAGTAATAGTCAAGGGTACCCCCTGAGCTCACTGTTTTCCAGACTGACTCTTGTCAGTTGTACCAAATGTAGAGCTCCAGTATGACTGTGACTCTTTGTTAGTGCTTAGCAGGGTACAGAGGTTCACTTTGTAACACAAAATGTAATTATTTCACCCTTCAGCCTGACAACCCAACTGCTAAACCCAAAAAGCTGAAGCATAAGAAGGAGGAAAAGACTTCTAATGCATTAGAAAAAGTGTTCAGTCCACTTGATACCTCAGGAGATGCTTCAGCCAGATCACTGGGGCTGACAGCAGAAGTACTGCCATCCAGACAGACGGATGCTGTGGTGGTGAGTATTCCCATTGTGCCCTGCTGAACAGCAAGGGTGTAAAATTGAAGTGGGAGTTTGCAGTTGTGACAGAAGTTACAATTAAACATGACAAGTGGTAGGAAGTGCTTTATCCACTAGTGAAGGAGACCTGAAATGTGTGTGTTCTGTAAACAGCTGCTTTGTCTTAATTATGGAGAGTGTAAGACCAAAATAAAAGTCAATGACAGGGATTCAGTAGTTAAACCTTAAGAACGATTAGTAACTCTAAATGGAGTAGTTATAAATAGCATGGTGCACTGGGGGAGTACAGGAGGACTAATAATAAAGAGCAAAGAACTGGAAACTGATACTGAATTCTTCTCTGTTTTTGTTTAGCAGATGAGCTCCACCATGCTGACTGGGGAGGAAAAGAAAGCCTTAAATAAACCAGGCTATGCTCAGCCTGCACAGCTAGATGTGAGTGTCTGTCCTGAGATTTGTTTTAATGAATAAAACCAAACAAATTGTTCTTGTGGCACAGTTCAGTTCTGGCTGCACTTATGTGATAACAGAAGTTGCACAACACACTGCACATTAAATACAGTCAGTTGGACAGTTAAAAAGCTACAGCAGGAACCTGAGGTATATAGTTTGTAGTTTTGCAACATCTTCTAATGCAAAACCAGCACCTAGTTGCCTTACTTGCACTACCCTTTGATGAAAACAAGCTAGATACTTAAATACCAGCTTGAATTCTTTGTCAGTAAAGATAATTCAGTACCACTTCTCTCTGCAGTGGTGGAAGTGATGTATCTCTCTGCTTTCATGCCACAGCTCCCAACCAAATCAGCATATTGTACCTTTTTTAAAGGAAAAGGTAAACTGTTACAATAGAAAGCCTGATTAATTCTGCATCAGATTATGTGGCAGGAAAGCAGACTGTGCTTTCCTAGTGTTGTTGCAAGCATCCTTGGGTTTATGGATACTAGATTAACAACTAGAGAACATCAGAGCCTTGTTGGAGGCTGAACACAGGAATCACTGGAGTCTTGAATCATATTTATAAGCACTAGAACATTTTTTTGCACAAGCCAACAAGTGTTGGCTGATTTGACCTGTCTGTTGTTTAATTGGGTGCTTATTACTGTATTTTTTTGTCTTTTGATGGAGCTGTAGCTTAGTTTGTCACCGGTGTGCAAAGCCTCACCTGGGGAAGGCCTGTTCCTGAACACCACAGGGCCAGATGTAAATTCTGAAGAAATTGTTCCTGCATCTCTGAGCTCAGAAGGAAAAACTACACCTCGGAGTCCAGAGGAAAAGAGTATTTCACAGGTTCTAATTTTATTACACTTTCAAAAATCCAGTTTAGCATGTTACAGAATCACAGACTTGTAGGGGTTGGAAGGGCTCCCCAGAGCCCATGGGGTCCAACCCCCTGCCAAAGCAGGGTCCCTAGGACAGGTCACACAGGTTGGTGTCCTAACAGGGCTGGAATCTCTCCAGAGAAGGAGACTCCACACCCCCTGGGCAGCCTGTCCCAGGGCTCTCTCACCCTCACTGGGAAGAAGTTCTTCCCCAGACTGGGGGGGAACTCCCTGTGCTCCAGCTTGAGGCCATGGCCCCTTGTCCTGTCCCCACAGACACTGAGAAGAGGCTGCCCATGTCCCCCTGTGTCCCACCCTTCAGATATTGTTGGTATGGAATGTGCCAGATGTTAAAACTTTACAGCATTGCAAACAGCTGAAGCAAACGCTTCAGCTTTGAAGCTTCCTATCACCCTTTCCAGTAGCATACAAAATGTGCACCAATAGTCTTACCTGTCGTCTAAGCACCCCTTGAAATCTGCATGGCATCTCTAATTTTCCCAGAGGAATATTTCTCCAGAGGAAAAAGCTGTGTGACTGAAATGTCCTTAACCTTTTCAGCCTCTGTGTGCCAGACAAGAGACCTGCTTCATTGTCAGGACTTCACCGTGCCAGAAGCCTTCCCAGCCTCGCCGAATCCCAGCGAACACAAAACCATTCTGCCTTCCCCAAGGGGTGCCTGAAGGTAATAGAAACACCCTTGGATTGCTGTGCAGACAGCAGCTGCCTGTGCATGTGTTTATAGGTGGTTTGGTTTTATAGAAGTCTGAATACTTGCAAAAATCCTAAGGAGGAAAAGATGTTGAAAACATCAAACTTCTGATTTAACAGTGTTCTTGTGCATGAACAATCCACACTCATGCTTTCTCCTCCAGGACCTTTAACATAGGAATTAATGCAATCCAGCCATTTCTTAGGCTGCAGGGTAATTCTGGGAATATCTGCACCTCTGAAGTTACTCCTAAACACAACTTTGAGCTTCGCTGCTGCTGTGGAGACTCCCTAGAACAGAGACAGGCTTGTTTAGTAAATTATCCTGTGCCTTATTTCTAGGATGATTATGGCTGACTTCAGCCTTCAGCCATTGGTGTGTTTTCTGCCTTCCTCAGCTAAACCCAACTCTTTGGCACCCAGTATTTCCCCCCCCCCATCTCCTCCCTGCCCTGCAAATGGTTCATGTAACAGGGCATGTTTTTCTTTAAAAACGGTCAGGCTTTTTTCTAGATGTTTCTGTTCTTTTCTCCTGAGACCCTTAACACAGGGGAAGCTCCTTTCTTCACTTCCTAGATTTTTGTTAAACAAAAAATGAGAACTGAGTACAAAATTCTCTCATTGCTACCGGAGAGGTGAGATCCCCTCCCTTTCTAATCTCTCTTGAAGTTTCTCCGTGTGCCACTGGATGGCATATGTCTTCCTAAGTTTAAAGTAGCTCTTCACAGGCAATGTCAGCAAATCTGCAAGCTTTATTTGTCACTTGTGCTGGTTTAATGTAATACAGAGACACTGCATAAGCATAATAGCTTTCAAAAATATTGAATATACACAAATTTCCAACGGAGTTGCAGGTTCCTGAGTCCAAATGCTTGCTTATTTCATTCTGGATTGAGCATGGGCAGCATCTAGAATCCAGAGAAGTGCTTTTAACTGTGTGTATGTGTTAAATGAGAGTCATCTGATGCCTCTGGACAGACCAAGGAACAAGGATGAGGGGGATGTTAAGTCCTTGTGGTAATACAGAATATAGGTTGTTCTTGGCAGGCAAGTGGATCTCAGAAGTCAGCAAGTGTTCTGATGTCAGGACAGAAGTTTGCTTTCATTACTGCTTTTTTTAGAGGAGCCTGGGAATTGGGAATTAGACTGCCTAAAGGTGGTGGTGGTAGGTTTTGTGCTGGATGGTTTCACCTCTGGACAAGGAGTCTTCCAGACCATGCTCCCTTTCACTATAAATGTACATACACTCAAAACTGTTCTCACTACCACCTGACCTACAAGATTCAGGTTCCTATGAATGAGAGCACAGGTATCTACTGAGCATCTACACAGCTTGTCAGATCAACAGGCATTCTCTTACACTTGAGAATGTGCCACTTCAGTGTTTAACTTACTGCTTTCTCCCCAGATAATATTACAAGCACCAAAAATTGGATCTACTGTAAACGCAGATGAGATTTCTGGGTTTCAGCAGGAGTGGAGTCAACAGAAGAAGAAACTGTCCTGCTGCTGTGGCAGAGAGGTGAAACAGAACTACTTACCAGGAATTAATGGCCCTTTTGGGTTTTGTTTTTGCACGTACATTATTTGGAATTTAGTATAATACTCTGGTGTAAGCTTGTGAATCCTTTACTCAAGTATTACTTTATTAAAATTATTTTGTACAAGCAACTCTATCTCATTCTGGGCATTGTTCTGTGCTGGTAGATCTGTGGTGCAGCACTCCAGTGTGGTGCATGTGGGGTTCCTGAAACGGGGGGACCTCAAGGGAGCTGAGAGAGGTGCTGGGAGCCCACAGTGGGACTCCAGTGGGAGGGCACAGCCACCCTGGTGCCGGGCCACAGGCTGCGTCCTGCTCATACACCAGTATAGGTGGCCTCCACCAGGGGAGGTGAGTAGGTTGAGGAGTGTCAGGGAGTTTGAGAGAGATACAGATGACTGGGATCGCACCCTGCCTTCCCTGGATTCCCTGTCCTCTCTGTGCCTGGCTGAACATGGTGATGGAAGGGAAAGGGGACAGTAGTGACAGGGTCCTGCCCAGCACAGCAGGCACATCTCCTCTGTGACTCCCCCACCTCTCCAGGTGCCGTGGCATAATAGGTACAAGGCTCTGCAGTGAAACCAAACAACAACAAGGATGATGGGTCTTCTAGCTTGGAGATGTCACTGAGGTTAAGTCAGCCTATGTCCTGCATCAAAAGTGCTTCTATAACGAAGAGATGACAGGTCATTGTCATGGGAGACTCTTGGGTGTGCTTCTGATTATCGATACCCTTGTGACAAATCTGAAGCCGCTGGTCACTGCACAGGAATCCCAGCCCCTAGGTGGTAGAGGTGAGCTCCTGGATGCAGATTTACTTAATAGCTTTCAATTTTGCTTAAAAGATCAAGTACAGGATGGTCCAGAATAAGGGAAGTGTTTATTGTGAGGGCGCTCTAGGAGTCGTAGGAAAAAAACACTTCTATTGCCCCAAGCCTTCCTGTAGTTTCTATACAAGAAACACTGACAGTTTAAACTAACTGGGGAGTACAAGAGAAGAAAATACAGCGTGTAGCTGTGGAGTTGGCTGTAGCAGCCTGAATATTCCCAAGTTTTGCTTTTGTTTCCCTTGAGGTGATGAGGCTACACAGGAGGACAGAAATACCATGAACCTCAGCCTCTCTTCCCTTCAGTTGCGAAAGCACTGCTGCTTATTTTCATCTTTTGTCTGACTCTTGGAGAAAGTATAATTAATTACCAGATGAGTGCTCTGCCCCAGGGAAGGAAATTTTATTCATTTTGAGGCTGCAACAATATCCACTCTTGTTCTGCTTGTCTCAAAGGGAAGGCATTTTCCCATGTTTTTAGACTGAAGAATGCCCTCATAAGATTTCATTCGAAGTGGAAACTGGCTCTTCCATATCAGTGCATGAAGGTTATGGGTCAGAGGCACTTAATGGGCAGTACAGAAGAGCTTATTTGTGGAGTGATTCAGGAGAGAAATCTGTTCAGTGTCAATAGGGCTGCTCTGTCACATCCTAGACATGATGAAGTCTTAATGGCTTGAATGGAATCGCTCGCAGTGAGTCAGCCCATGCGATAACCCTTTATCGCTGGGAGTTGTGCATGGCAGATGCATGTTTAGTAGATGTCTTGGACATAAATCTGTAAGAGGTTTTTCATTAACACTGTTCAGTTATTTTTGTTATCTGAAATGTACTTCTAGGAGACTTTGGCTTAAAGTGCTTGAAGATGATGAGGGATGCTTGCTGCTCGCACCCGAGCGCGGTAGGGGTAGGTGTAGGTGTGGGTGTACTGCCTGCTGGGGCGTAAGGGCCATGTGTGTGAGTGGTTCTGGTTTGGTCCCCAGTCGCTGCATGTGGAAGGGAAAGGTTTGAGGGCTGAATGGGTAAAGTTGAAATGTGTGTTCTGTGTGGGTGTGAAGATTATCCTACAGTGATGGGTTTATAGGGAAATGGATGGTTAAACTTGTGTTTATCCTTTTTTCTCTTTTTGTCCATCCTCCACTCCCTCCATGAAGGTATGGCAATCATGCCCATTAGAACCACTTGCTATTAATTTAGGAGTTTTGGAACAGGTTGATACTTACTTTTAAGGGGATTCTGTCAGCTCTAGTTGTAATGTGCTGGAGGTTAGCTAAACCTGCAGTGCTGTAGGTTGCAAAACTATTGGAAGCTGAGTTGTGTATCCTGGCCAAAATCCTGGTACTTCATAGTGTTCACTGAGGAGATTTTGTATTTGAGGCTCTATTTCCATGTCCATCTTGAAGCAAAGGAGTCTTTTACGTGGTGACAGGATGTGTCTGTGGCAGGCAGGTGTATCCCACCTACGGAAGAAGGGGGAGGAGTTGTAGCTAAACATTAATTCCTCTTTTCTACTGGAGTTATCTTCAACTTCTAGTAGATGAAAACCAATGTTCCTACAGATGGCTGATTGTGAGGAATCATGATATAGCTGTTACATGTGAAATTATGTCTTCTAAAATAATCTACTTAATTTAATCTGACATCATACACTTTTAATTCCATTTTCTAGGGAAAGCAGGTGAGTCAGTTTTGTCACTTCCTAATTAAACTTTCCAGCAGTGTTGCACCTGAACAGGAGACGTTGAAGGAGGCTCCTGACTGTCCCAGTGTTTCCATTTCACTTAAACACTAATAGAGCGCTTGGCAGACAGCTGCAGGTCCTTTGAATTTTCTAAGACCAAACCACGTTCACTTATTTTCCCTGCTGTGCCTCTGGATTCATCCCCCGGGTACGTTACATGTCCATGGATGTTGTATTTGTAACGATGGCTGTCTCTGCATGCAGATACCTGTGTCCCACCTTCCAAATCGGTTCCCCCGCGGGGAATCGCTTCCCTGTGCCCGGGAGGAAGAGAAGCGGCTGGGGCTAAGAGGGGGGGCCTTGGCTCTAATGCCCCCTACGGGGGAAGCCCTCGGAGCGGAGGGGCGGGGGGATTCCATGCCCGGGTCTTGACCTCTCTTCGCCTTTCTACCGCTTCGGCCTTCACCGCCCGCGGAGGCGGGGAAAGAGCCCCGCGCCGCGCTCACACCGCCCGGCTCCCCGGGGAAACGCGGCGGCGGGCCGGGCGCCGCGGGGAGC
>VZTU01028860.1:584403-667581 GCA_013400835.1 Zapornia atra | reverse complement strand
CTGCCCTGTGCCTTGCCCCGCGGGAGGGCGGGTTGCGGCCCCTTCCCCTAGGCCCCCGTCCCGCTCAGCGGCCGCCCGCGCTGCGGTGCTCGGTGCGGCTCCCCGGCTCTCCTCAGCCGCGCTCGTAGCGCTGGTCCCAGGCTCCGTGCCCCCGCCCTGCCGCGGGGCCGCCGAGATGCCCCGGCCCGGGCCCCTCAGGCAGGCGCTGGGCGGGAGCCCCCCGCGGCCGCCACGTCGGGGCTGCCTCCCCTCACAGCTGCCTCCGCCGCCTGGGGCCGCGTCTCCTCAGAGCTGGGTCGTGCCTTCCCCTCCTCCCTTCCCCGGGCTGCCTCCCCTCAGGGCGGCCCCTCACAGCGTGGCCCCCCCGCCCCGGCAGCCCGCAGCCGATCGGGGCTCAGTCTCAGGTCGGCCCGTCGCCTCCTTCCCTTACGTTTCTCCCGGTCGCGCTGAGCGGCGGCCGTCCCCGGGGCGGGTGTGGGGCCCCCGGCCCCCCGCGGCTCCCTCTGGGGATGCTGCAGGTCGGGCCGTGACGGGGGGTAGAGGAGGGGAAGGCGCCGTTCCGCCTGAGGCGGGCAGGCGGGTTGCCATCCCCGGGCAGCGACCTCGGAAACGTGGAGGAAGAGGGGGAGAAAAACGCGAAGTTTTGGGCGCTGCCGAGAGAGGTGCGCGTAGGGTTCCTCGTGAAATCTGCCCTGCTTCAACCGCAACGAGACCGGATCCGCGGGGAGGCAGGAAAGGCAGCGGGGCGGGGGGCTGCCGCCTCACGAAACCCCTCGGCTGGGGTTGTGGGTGAGGCACCGCTCGCTGCTTCTGCACCGGGGCCTAGAAACTACCCAGGGCCTCCCGGGGGGTTGGTTGTCTTGGGAGCAGGTAGGTTTTGTGGCTGTAAAACAGGCGTTGCTCCACGGGCAGATAACGATTCCGGTGGAGAGGCGATGCGGCCCCGGTCCTGGCTGGCGGCGTGAGGAGGTAACCTGCAAAATCAATTTAAAGCTCTCCGAGCCTGTGCCTGGGATGCAGACGCAGCGTGCTTCCTTAGCCAGGGCAGCGCACTTGTTGAAGCACTTCTAACAGTGCGGTAAAGCTCTCCTCCCACCCGCTGCCTCGAAATTTATTGCTTACAAATGATGGGCCCTTGGGTGGCTCTGCCAGGGTGCATCTCTGGCTCCTGAGTTTCACTGTGCAGGTGGGATATTCCTTCCAACTGCAGTGATGCAGTTTACCGATTTTGGTGTTTAACAGTGTACCTGGAGCAGTTGAAGCCTTACAGCTTCATAGAATAGTGATGGGTCTTTTTGTGTCCTTACCGAGTTGGGACACACTCCTGGCTGCTACCTGAAGTCTGGTGCTTCAGCTGCTAGCACTGCATCTCTTGGACATGATGCTGAGTGCAGCCACTCGCACGCCTCGGCGAAGGTGGTTCCTCTCTGTAATGATCTTTTTTAAGAGACAAAGCATTTTAACGACGTCCGTGCCATTTTCAAAGTCGGCTTAATGCTGGGCTCAGACCTCGTGGTGGGGAAGGGGTTCTGGGGCTGTCCTGTATCATTGCGTTGCCTTTCCCCCCCCCACACGCCCCCTAAGACATTTGTTAGTGATGGATTTGTATAGCAGGCTGATGGTTAATTCAACAGCTGCGGTGCAGACCCTGGGGCAGAAACTTGAGGATCACGCCTGTGTTGAGAGGAGTGAGAGGGAGTACTGGCAGGGTCTCCTCTCTTCACCTGCATCACTCTGTGCCAAGCTGGATGCAGAACGTGAAAAAGAAACGTCACGCTGTCTGCTCCTACCCTCCTCCGTTTATGTAGTGCTGTTTCGCTTTGTGATGTGAACTGTCAGCTGGTAAGGAGTGAATTTGCAGCCTTTTGGGTTTTTTTTTTTTCTTTGGCAGGCCCACAGATGTCAGGAGGAGGCTGACAGCTCTTCTGACTGAGGCTTTGGGGGATGGGAGACCTGGCTCTTGCTTAGGCAACATGCCTAGAGGGCATCTGTATTAGTCTTCAAAAAATAACACGTGGCTCCCCTAATGGCTACTCTCATTTTCCAACTGGGGATAAGCCCTTAGTTAAGCCTCCCTATGTATGGTCAGTTACCAGTGAAACTTTTGGATAATACACACAATAAAGATGTTTGTTTATTACACTTGGGTCTTCAGAGACTGGAAACAAGCACTCAGCATTTTTAGACTGTTCCTGGTTCCAGTAAACCTGAAGGCAACAGCCTCATCAGTTCCAGTGGGGCAGGGTTATGTTTATGGATTGATGTATGATTGTCTGTTTATGTTCTAAAGAACAGAACACTTTCCAAATAGTCTGAGCCCTGTTATTTCTGAGACTGTCTTAGCTTTGAAAGCTTGGTCTTCTTACTGAGGAGGCTGTTTAGAGCTACCTTAAAAAATACATACATTATTTTAATAGATTCTGTGAATAATCTGTATTTATAGAGAAAAGCCCAGTTATTCTGTCAGTGACATCAGTTGGCAGAAAATTTAAGGATGATTTTGATACTCATTCGTTTTCTGACCCTGAATATATTTTGCATTTCTATCAGGCTTATTGCTAAAATTTGCCAGGGCAGAAATTCTCCTTAACCTGAGCTTACAGTGTGTCAAAAAGAGAATTAATACTTCTCAGGGGAGATGTATTTTGTTTAGCTGTTTGTTCTGTTGTGTTGTGTTGTTTTTTCCTGCCCAGAATCTCTTTCTGTGCTGTGAGTGTGTGAAATTTTGAGTCTGGGTCTTGCCAAACTGTAAAAACCTTCAGAACTAGGTGCTGGACAGGTTAATTGTTCTAATGATGTAAAGTACCAGCCCATCATATATATGTGTATATATATTATATATAATATATAGCGCGCGCTCTCTCTATATATAGTTTATATATATATATTATATATAGCTAATATATATATCTCATATATATATTAGCAGTTTCTTTTACAGAAGAAGCCTTAGGAAGTCACAGTAGATCCCCTACATATTAGTATTGTTGCCCTTCAGTTTAACCAGGGCAGTTGGCAGGCTTAACCCTTAGACCGAGATCTCTCAGTACAGCTCGACATTCACATGGTGAAGAAGAATATTCAAACCTTCAGTGGTAAAAAATCTGTTTACAAGAAACACAGGAGCACCTGCAAGTCTTCCAGAGAGGAGACAAATCTAAGTTCCAAGGTGTAGAGTAGGCTCCTGCTGCAAATGCTACTCACGTGAGTGGATTTTCCCTGCGGGTAACTTTTACTATAAATAGGAGCTCTTGGCTGTATTGTAGCATCTGGCACTGGCTGCTGCTGGTGACAGGAGAGCTCAGCCCAGGCTTGGGCTCTTACAGTTAGCAGGAAGATGAGGTTTGGGGTGTGTTGTTACAAAAGAAGTACTTCGGTTCTGAAGTACATAAAGCTGTTCACATGAGTGTTGTGCGACTTGTGTCTAAAATGTGTATATACACCTTGAAATAGCAACTTAATTAACCCTCTTCCACAATTCTCTGAGCAGTTTCCCCAGTAAAATGGAACCAATCATAGAAAAACTTGGTTAAACTAAGCAGAAGCACCCAGACATTGCTGCTAAATATTACAGGGGCATGCTAAGTACACCACTGCACCTTTACCTTATGGACTGCCACAGATCCTGATTGCAGCTACTCTTTCTGGCTTTGCAGGGGTCTGCTCCAGGGCTTTGGGGAAGAGGGAGCTGCTTTCTGTCTTTGTTGTTGAGCTATGTGGGCAGCCTTGCCAAGGGTAAATACAGCTGTAAGGACTGCAGCGGTGTTTTTGCAGGAGAGTGTGTCTGTTGAGGTAATAACTGGGCTTGGAGCACGGTTCACCTATTGTGGGGGGAGAGGGATGGTCCTGTGATGCTGAACAATGGGACTGGCACATTTGGGGGTTGTATGGAGGAGGGAAACATCATGGGGTTTTCCATCTCATGTACAAAGTTCAAATACTCGTTCCCTTGTATCTCTAGACATCCTTCCCACCTAGCTGGGGGATAGAGGCATTATTAATTAGGAGTTCTTCTTACACTACAGTTCAATAAAAGTTTCAGTGTGTCTCCTCTTTTTAGGTTGTTGTTTTAATCTGGGGAGCTCTAAAGAACCATCTCCCCCTGAGGGGCATTCCACCGATGTTTGCAAACTGTTTTGCTCTAGTTAAAACACCTGTTGTAGAGGTACAGCTGTGTGCTAATTGTTAAAGCTTGGAAGAACCCCTTCATGGGTTGAGTCTTAGAACAGTATCTTTGGGCACATTCTTCCTTCAGGGGTTTGCTTTGGTTATCTGGGTGCTTTTGAGGCACAGGGATAACTAACTTTAAAGTTCTTTATTTATGGAGAAGGGCATTTTTGGTCACCCTGGAAATATGCTTTCTGTAACGTGTGCTGCTGCCTCCCTGTTGGGAGCACAGCTTGCCAGGTTCCTGAGATACACCCGGCCTAAGGCTGGCTGCAAAGAAGTGTTTCCTGAAATCTGCCTAGGCAGGTATCTCCCTTTGTGTTCTCTGTGTGACTTCAAATGGTATCCTGAGATTTGGTTCCTTTCACATAACTTTTGGCAGCAGGATTCATCAAGGGAATTGCAGTAAACCTCAATCAGAATTGGGCAGCACGATGCAAAGATGCTTTGTGAGCCAGTCCCTCTGCCGACCTGCTGTTCTTGCACAGTACAAATGTGATATGTTTTGTTACCAAGCATAATGGCTTCTTGAACCAGGAGCTAATTTCTTGAAATAAACTGTGACATGACTCTGAGACATCTAATGACATGTAGCTGGGGACTTCTTACTGTAAGGTGAAGGAGGAACATGAAAGTTGTCTTTACATCGATTTTTCCAGTCAAAATTGTACCCACAAAACTTCTTGGTAAGTTTTCACACTATTTTTGAAGGTGACTAGTGCTGGTGATGTAGATCATGAGATGATGTTCCAGGGGCTGTTTTGTGTTTGCTCCTCCTGTGCTCAGACCACACAGATTGCTACGCTGCCTTCTGTTTTTAAGGTGAGATGCCAAAGGAGTTCAGAGCCAGCGGTGCCTGGACACTGGAGTATCATCAAACAGCCGAACTGATAAACCCTCTGCCAAAATCCTTAGTGAATTAACCTTCCCCAGCACACAGGGTATCCCACCCCACCCATTCAAAGGCTTTTCTGTCAGCAGCAGGTAACTGTGTGTACAGCCTGCCTGAGCCCGGGGAAGCAGACCTCGTCCCCGGCTTGTGAGCAGTGCAGCTGGCCAATTCCTTATCCCAGCAGCGCTGCACGAGGCTCTGTAAAGGTGTTCCTTAATGATAGTGTCAGTGCATCGAGCCAGGCTCACCAAAACCTGCTACTAATGACATAGTGTGTTCTGGTAGTTGTTCATGGGTGGTGTTCTGCACGTCTTTCACCAGTAGTTGTAAAACTCCTGGGATTTCACCACCTCATTCTCTGTCTTCACAAAGAGCTTTAGCTGGACATCATTTTACAAGGGCTCCAGCTTTTCATTGTTTCCAGTTATCTGGTTAATTGAAAAAGCTTTTGTTCCATAATTTAAAAAAAAATATTCAAATCCTTAAACATCACCAATGTTCTTGTGTTTTTTATTAAGTTTGTTTCTGCCCTTTTAATGTCCCTTCAGCTCTGTTTTTGCATTAAAAAAATCGTCTCTTTTGTATCTCTGGAAGAGTTTTTGGCTTTTTGGTTGTATTCATTAGCTTGAGTGTAGCAAGCTTTAATAAATATTTCACTTTGATTTATGCAGAGTTTTCTCTATTGCTGTGATGACTTTGGCCTGTGCTTTGAAATATATTGCTGTTTCCTAAAGTGCTGCTTTTTGCCAAATTCTGTTTTGTGTTTCCTGTCATCTGAGCTTTTATGTACCTTCTAGTGCTTTAAGCCAACTTTCATCTTGGAAGCAGAGGCATACAAATTAATAGGTTCCAGTAAGCACCTCTGGAGCATGGAGAGAGTTTGGACAATTTCTGCTGAAGGGGCTGCTCTCCAAGCCCACCGTGATACCACTCTGTAGGTCTCAGAGTGCTTCTCCAGGTGAGCATGTGTTGCTGCTGAAAGATCCATTGTGTCCTTGAAAATTATATGCTGGCTTTGGCTAAAGCAGTGCTGCAACCTGTGTCTGTGCAGTGCTGGAAGGAGCTGCACATCAGAGGGTTGGCCATCCAGCCAGTGATGGTTACTATGGTCAGATCCAAAGGAATTAACTTGGATCAGTACCCCCGTCATGCTTGCTGCATGTGAGTGCAGAGAATGACCAAGTACTATGAAAATTGTTGGGGTGCTTGTGCCCACCTGACAGTTTTCCTTGGAAAATTCTCCTCTGCCCTGGTGGGAGCACACCCTGCCTGGCCCTCAGGTTAGGGCTTCACTTCAGGTTCTTCCCACTGCCTGTGGAACAGGGAACACAGAGAGAGCGGAGCAGAAAAACCCTTTGCTTGGTTTTTCATCTATTATTTTTCCAAAGGACTGAAGGTAAAAAAGAGCTAACACCCAGGTTAAGTCACCCTTACTGCCTTTCATACTGGCATCTCCCACGGTGGCTGGGATCTTGTGCTGAGTTGAGAAGTTGACATCACGAGGTCACGCTGCTGGTAGAGGACATCACGAGGTTGGTGCTGTCTGTGTGTGTTCTGCTTCCTTCCAGCCCGTAGTGTCGCTTCCTCCCCCTGGGATGGCATAGCTTGTCTGAGGATGGCCTGTGGTCTCTTGCCTCGTGAAGCTGCTCTTGGAGCAGTTGTATTCTTGGTTCCCCTTCCAGCCTTTCAACTCCTTCCTCTAACTTAGAGATCTTTTTGGGGAGCGGCTGTAGCGAGTGAATCACGTTGTGCCTTTTTACCACTGGGATCTCTGCTGGTTAGGCCTTTGGGCTGTGGTACTGGTTTGGATCTTACCAGCTGGTCAGGTGAATCTGATTTTACTCTGAGATTTTCCTGGTTTTTCCAACAGTACATGCCAGACAAGTGAGTGTGGCAGTTTTCCTTCTGGAAGGCAGAGATGTCTGCTGTCCTCTTCCCTGTGGGTTTGGCCCAACAGGGCTGAGACAGATCCTGCTCCTCTGCTTGTTCTGTGGAGACATGGTGAGTTGGCCTGTCATCTCCACGGTGGGAGAAAGAGGATGCTGACTTCTTGCCCCGGTTTCTCTGTGTCTGAAAATGTGTCCATAGGTGTCCTAGAGTAAAAATGCTTCTTTACACTTTGGTTATGCTGGCAAGTGTTGTCAGAAGGTGTTTCTGGAAGCTTAAGGGTATTGTTTTTTCCCCTCCTTGTGATGGAGCCATAGATGTGCCAAGAAAGAGCACAGGGTGTACGTGCTGGTTGGGCTCCTCTGAGGTCTCGCTTCTTTCCTGAAACAATTCCATCGTTGGTGTTTTTGTGACTGAAGGTGTGGTTACACATCTCATGTTGTGAACCTCACTCTCCTGGGATGTTGAGCTCCTCTGGTTGACTGATGGACTGTCCTTGAAGTGTTGTCAGAGCTTTATCCTTTGTGAGTCCGCCTCTGAATTAGTGTATGCTCATGGTGACAGCTTGGATGGATTCAGGCTTCTGTTCTGGAATAAACTGGTCCAGTGTGACTTGGAGCCTGGAACTTGTGTTGTAATTTTGGCCAAACGCTGGAGGTGACCACTTTAGAAGCATGTTTTATGAGTGGAAAGTAACGCACATGGTGGTTTCATGCTCAGAGGCCGTGTTCCCTCCCGTCGCTACATCTGGAGGAGAATGTCTGCGCGATCACATGTTGGTGAGTAACGTCAGGAAAAATGCAGAGCTCAGTTGCACCAGCAAATCCACAGTGTGATTGTGCTGGGCTTCCAAACTCGTCTGGGAGCAAAATTTGTCTCCAAGGACAAATTGGAGTTTGTGGTATAGATAGAGAACTTTATTCTATAAAATATCTGCTGGAGGGAAGAGAAGTTATGCCCATTAAAAACAGGAAGTAATTTTAGTGATCTGTAAATAACTTGCTAATGTGCCAGCTACTCCACCTCCCTCTGAGTAGTAACAGAATTCATGTGTGGGAAATACTCCGCTGGAAAACCTCATTTGCACAAAATACACACGTGCTGCTTCTGTGCCTAAGGAATGTGACCGTAACAACCACAGCCGAAAGGGGCATTTCTCTCTGCAGGATTAATCACTTCTTTCTAAAAATACATGCCCAAATGTGCTCTGCTCCACAGAAGTGTGAACGGTAATTATGCAGCCTTTGTATCAGAAAGGATTTATTTATTTTTACAACAATGTGTTGCGCTGTCGCTCGGTGCTCAGCCCAAGCTTTTCATTAAGGTAATTCTGCACGTTTGCGTAAGAAGTAGGACCTTTTTCTTCTCTGAAACTGATAGCTTCTGCAGATAGTATTATTCAGAATACAATACACCATGGAGAAACTTGTTCAAACATGTGAATTGCAGCACAAAATACTACGCAGACAGCACAGGGAATATTGATGGTGTGTGTACAGCATGCAACTAGGAGTACAGCGTGTTTCCTAGCCCTTACCAAGTGATTTAACTTCTGGACTTCAGTGGTTTGGCTGCATGTGAAAGCTCTTTGTTTTAAACAGTCTTGCCTGATGCTTTTGTGGTGGTAATCTGGGTGTCCTCTGGTTTTTGTGTCTTATTACCTGTCTTTGAAGCTATGGCCTTGCAGGACCCCCCAGTTTTGTCTGGGTGAGGACACGTTGTGGTGATGCCAGTGTCACTCGGTAACAAGAAGCTTGGCTGTAGACACCCTGTGTTGACTTCAGCCCAGTGATTCTCCAGGTTTGGTTGTAGCCTTTACTGAAGGCAGTGCTCTTGAAGCATGGTGATGATCACACGCCACTGATCATGCTCTGTTCCTCCAGGATGTTTCCACAGCATCGTCAACAGTGATTTTGGCCTAAAATAAGTAAAATACATCACAGAAACAATCTGTTTCCATTAATACAGGTGCTGCTCATGCCCTGTGCGTTCGTGGCATTTGACACTCCTCCAGATCTGCACGTGCCTGACTAGCAGCGTCTTCAAAAGTCTTTCCTTTGCTCCAGCCAAAATGTCAACAAAACATAAAGCTCGTAATAGCACCACAACCCCTCTACCATTGCAGTTTGTGTGAGATATAACTGGAAAGAAACGGGAGCCAAATTACTGTTCTCTGCCATCTGTTTTAGTTGATAAATGAAGAAACTTTGAGCTCAGTTCAACCCTGACTTTAGGTCCTGGCACTGTGCCTGTGGAAGCCAGAGCAGTATCTTCATCCCAGTCTCCTGTGTCGTTTTCCACTTGAGGAGAGAGAAGGTCCGTTGGCTGGCTGAGTGTTGCCTGCTGATGTGGTGGCTTTGCTATATGCTTTCTTTGTTTGTGTTTTTACCCTCAGCACCTATGGAGATGGTGGCTCACACAGCGCTGGTCTCACGCTCCCCTCTTAGTAATTTCTGAACCTTGTGATTGACTTCATTCGTGTGTGGTGGAGACTGTGAAGACAGAAGTCTGAGTGAGCTGAGTTTCTGTAACTTCAGTGCAAAATCCTGCACGTGCTGTTGGGTGCCCTTTAGTACCTGTGAAGCTCTTGACTATACTTCCTTGTGTCGCTCTTTCCAGTGGGCACATCAGAAGACATGTGGGGACAGCCAGAGCACAGCCATACTGGAAGCAGACAGTAGATGTGTGGTTTCATAGGCTGCTCAGGGAACAGCTATAGTGTGACCACAAGAAAGGCCAGTCCTGCACCGCTGTGAATACCAGAATATCAAAATCTCTGCTGAATTATTCTCTTCTCTAGCTAGTACTAAAGTAAACACTGCTCCAGACCCCTGTTTCTTTTGCCTCACTCGTGTTCATTGCTCAGCTTTATGCCTAGGGAAAATCAGCCCTCCAAAGAGTGTGGACTCTGCACTTCGTTGGTCGCGTTTGGGGGCCAGCGTGAAGAGAGGGTAAGTCAGAAGGAAGCACGCGTGAGCAGCTAGCTGAGGAACAAGCTATCAGACAAGAATGAGAGTCTTGTTGGGATTTCTGCCTCCCCCAGCTCCAAGAGGGAACTAGAAGATGCTCTTGCTGAGATGGCTGAATGGTTTGTTTACTCCTTTTCATGAAAGATGCCAAAAATTGGTAGGAAAACAGTGCTGGTTCAGGTGTTAATGAGAAATAGGTGCAGGTGATGAGCTGTCTGTGGTTGTGTGTGAGAAGAGGCTGCAAAACACAGGGGGAGCGTGCACCCCTTCTCAGAAACTTGTTCTGGTTGACTGATGTTATCTGAACATCTGAGGACCTGGTAAGGAAGAAGCCTGCCAGAATTTTCTTGTTCCTACAGGAAAAAATAGCAGTATTGCCCCCTGAGCTGAGTGAAAGGAATGCCTCAAAGGTTAGGACAGTGAATTGGAGCTTAGTGCTAACCGTGTTTGTATTTGAAGGCAGCCCAAACTCTGACATACAGCTTAAGGAGTCAGACAGAAAAAGGTGGTTGTGCTTTTTTTTCAGTACTTAAGCGTATTTCAGCTGCTGTGAGTTACTGGAAATTACTCTACTTACTTAGTAGAAAAGGAAATTGTTCTACTGACAGCATGGAGAGCCAAGAAGCTGTGAAAATGAGCATGTTGGTTTCTTAACTACATGTATTTTCTAGTCATACAAGAGATGCTAATCGTGAACTCGTGACCTGGTTTTTTTTCCAAAACAGACATAATTAAAAACTATGAAATTAAAAAAAAAATCAAAGCAACTTAAAATAAATTCTTATGAAACTGTAACAGAATTAGATCTTTACATAAACAGAAATACTACCAAACTTTTTTTACTACTTTAAAGACTGATTTACGTGCTTTAAATTTTAGTGTTTCTTCCTGCTCTTATGTACTGTTATCTTCAAAATAATTATTCTGGTTAGTCTGGAAGAGTACCTTTTAAAATCTGTCATCAGATTTACTTTTGCAATTCAGGAATGCTCACAAAGCTGCTGACCAGCTTCTGTTTGTGTGTTGTGTTAGACTTTCTTATGTTGGGGCCAGGCAGTAAGATGCTGGCTGTTAGATTTTTATTTTTTTAATGGGTTTTTATTTTTTTCCCACCTGGATTTGGTATGCATTTGTTTAAAGGCTGGTCTTTTTTATTAGTATCCAGCAGGACAAATACCTAAATTACACACAGGAGATGACATTAGGCCAGATGGACACTAGAGAAGAAAAACATGCAAGATAAAGTAAAGTTTTCTAGTGGTTATTGTTCTTTATGGATAGAGAAAAAGAGGACAACAAAATGATCACCACAGTTCTACGACTTTTGGTTTAGGATTTAGAGGGGTAATAGGTGCTGTATAGACATAAGGAAGAGATGAAGCAACTGTAGAAAACTGTGATCTTTATTTTCTTTCCCTTGTTTTTGCCCACAAGCAGAGCTTGTTCCCTGCCATCACGGGGCTGGGAGCAGCTGGAGACCACCACTCCTGTGTCTTAATGGAGAGACGGGGCTGGAGCTGGTAGGTGGTCTGGCTCCACCTTCTGCATAGCAGCAGTGAAGCAGAGGGGTGCAGTGGGCTTATATTTGGAAGGTATAACATGAACAACGACAGCTGCGAAGTACAAAAATTAAGTCAGGCTGGAAAGGCTGTTATGAAGTGAGTGTAATGAGTGTAAATTGGTAGCACGGTAAGAGTTGCTCTGTGTTCAGGAAGATACATGTGCAAGTGTAGTTGGAAGCAGTTGGATGGTGCTGCTGTGATTTAATGCATCCTTTTTATGAGATTGTTTCTGCTTGGTGTTCCCTGAGCCTCCTGGTGCCCTCCCTCTTCATCACTGTCCCTGTTTGGTGCTCTGCTTTGGAAACGAGTATTTACACTTGAGCATGCACAGAGAGAGAGGAAGAAAAGACTTAAAGCGCAGCTTGCTTTCCCTTCCATCTTTCTCTTCTCCTCTTAGTTTTGTCCTGAGACCTGCAGCGTTCCTGCGCCTTCCTGAAAGTTTCCCCTGGGTGCCGTACCGTCCCCTCCTCCTCCTGCCACAAGCAGTAGGGTGCATCCTGTTTGGGGTTACTGCTGTGTCACTTGAAATGACATGTGCTAGCATGAGAAGGGGAAAGGGAAACAAAGGGCCAAGTGAGTGATTATTGTACCAACAGCTCCTTTTAGGACAGAAAAAACCCAGCAAAGCAACCCAGTCCAAAATGTCCTGGTGGCATTGACAGCTATTGCTGTCCAGCACGTGAGCCCTTCTTTCCTGTTGATGCTGCAGAATAAATAGCTTCATGTGGTGCTGTTACGGATTCCCAGCAGGATGCCCACAGTGCCAGGCTGCTTCGGGTTCCTGTGTCTTACAGATGCTCCTGTGGACAGGCTGAATAGTGCAAAAAAAGAGGCAAGAAAATACTTTTGAATGAGAAAAAAGCTGAGTCTGACACTTAAGAGGAGGAAGTAATAAACGTGGTGTTGGGGGGGGGAAGTTGTTCATGTTAGGCAGTGGTATGTGAGCTACAGAAGATGCAAGAGCTGGCGCTGAGCTGATGGGAGTTAGATGGGAGATGGCTTGTTCCACTGCAAGCCCAGTGCAGTCCCTCTAGGAAACAGGCAGGTGTTGCCCCAGCCGCATCTCTTGGCAGGCTGTGTCGGCTGGGAGTGCCTGGAACTGCATTCTCATCAAATTCGTTACCACCAGCAAAAAGGGGTTTATTGAACATACACGAAGTCTATCTACATTATCTATCTATCTCTTGATTAAGTGCAGCCTCTTGCAGTGGAACAATGTAGGTTTTATCAAGCGTTTCTGTTGATTCTGTGAGCTGCGAGGCAGAGCTGGAGTGTGTGTTCCAGCTCAGTCCTGTGATAAGGAAGGTGTGTGTTTGGAGGGAGTTTCAGTGTTGATATCCAGGGAGGGCATGCCCAAGTGAACCTGCAATTTCTTTATCACAGACTAAGACTTTTAACAGGAAGAAAAGCTGTGTGGACACACAGGGCTTGTGTTCAATAGATGCTCAGAGCCTCTAGAGTTTCCACCACGACTTGATCAGTTTAGCTGTTCTGAAAACCCGTCTAGATGAAAAATTGTGTTAAATAGCTCATTTTGTTTAATCATTTCAGGGCGGTGGCCAGTCCTATGCTCTATATCCAGTTCCTTCTGTTCATAGAAACCCAAGGCTTTGAGCATGTAGCAAGACTTAGAAAACCAAAGGGGACAGATGAACTGGGAGAGTACAGAGCTCAGTATGGCAGCGAGCAAAGCACGCTATTACAAACCCAGTAGAGCACTGTGTTAGGCTTGGTTTAAAAGGCTAGCTGGGGGACTGCTAGCTGGCTGGCAGCTAAAAGCATATTTAAGTGCTCTTCTGCTTTGGGTAACCAAAGCATTCAGGACCTCACAGTTGTGCATTTGCTTGTTAGGTGCCAGGATATGCTGTCACTCTGGCAGGGGTTTTTTTCAGATATAGAATGAATTTGTATGGACATGTAGCTTGTTTGTTCAAGCATCTGATTTTTATTTGTCCTCATGTCCTTATGAGTTACATAAAAGTGAAGTCAAGCACTGCCTTTAGTGTCTGCTCTATATAGATCTACCTGAAATAGTTTCGGGTCACCTTTGCATGCTTAATTTGGAAAACAGTTGAGCAGCATGACTCTTGCCTTGGAGAATTGAGCAGTCTGGGCTCCTCAAAGTAGTCTTGGGGCTCTTGCAATATCTACGCAAATAAAGATCTCATCCCTTCTGCAAATTAAGTAGGGGCCTGTTCAACTTGTAGAGCCAGTAAGGGAGGGATGTACAGTCCATGCGTTGGAGCTAAGGTAGAAAAGTCTTTGCTCCTGAAAAGCAGCTGCAGGACAGAGCCAGTCCACCTAAGATACTCAATGTTATCTGGCAGATCTGTGAAAGTGTAGCTAACTGCTGCTGGTTCGGAGCCTGGCAGTAGTCTTGAAGCACAGTGAACTTCCTGGTTAGTAGTTCTGAGGGTTGACTATGGGGGTTAGCTCAAGGCACCCAGGCACAGAGCTGTCCCGGAAGCGAGTAACCACTCTGCGTGCAGAAAGGCTGCAGGGTTGAGCCAAGCATCACACTAGACTTGTGAAGGTGGCGGAGGATGCTCAGACCACAAGTGACGAGCACAGCAGTGTCAGATAGCTGTTGATTCATGGGGAGTATCTATCATTAGCGCTCGTGGGATATCGGTATAAATGAGCATCGTGTACAGATAGGCCAGCCTGGGGGTTCATTCCACAGATATTAATTTGTTCTACTTGTTGATACAATCATCCTCTGCCTTTAGTTTGCAGTTGTTCCCATGTAACTGAGATGGGGTTTTTGGTGAAATCTGAGGGGGCAATAAGTCTGAGTCAGCACTCTGCTTAAGCCATGTGCTGTACTTTAAGTATGTAAGTAGTTTGATTGCTCCCGATGAAACTGCTCATGTGCTTAGCATTAGCCATGTGTTTTAAATAAGTTGCTGATCCAGAGTCTATTTTTTTTTTTTTTTTAGTAAAATCTACACAAATGAGGGTGAGACTGCAAACAGTGTTTAAAATGTTACAGTTCAGAGGTTTAAGGTAGTATTCTTCAGGTATTGGCACTCCATGCGTTTTGGTGACACACTGATCTTAAATGTAGCCTTTTTTTGAAAAACTATCATCGTATGTTAATTTGATCATCATACATTAATTTTATGTGTCTTTAGAAATGACCTGGGAACATAGCAAGCTGAAGTGCAGTGTAGTCCTTTCCAGCACCAGGCTTTAGACTGAAAGCAGCATTTTGGGATTATCCCTACGTCAAACCTGGGTTGAACTGAGTACATACAAATAATTGTCTGCCAGCTCTTCCTATTACAAATATACACAGTTTGTGAAATTGGTTTACCATGTGCTGAAAATTTCTATGATATTTTTAAAAGCTTGTTGCTATGGCAACTGGACCCCATAACAGGAAAGCTTTTTGGTAACAAGAGGGCTAAGAAATTCAGTTTACAACCAGGAATAAAGCCATAGCAAAATAGCTTGTATTATTATAAAAAAGAAAAATAATCAAATGAACAAACCACCCCCAGAAGAAAGGCTGATACTCTGAAGCCATTTGGACCTGGATTACCAGATGGAAAGGCACACCCAGCTCGCAGAGCTTGGCTGGGGAGCTCGCACTGCAAATGCGCAAGCTGGTCTCGGCTCTTATGGTGGAGGATAATAGGGGAGTTCACAATAGCTGAGATGCCTCTTTTTTTTTAACATGGAAAGGTTGAAGTGATTTGATGGTTTGGCTTATGGGCAAGGAAACATGAGTTTTGCTTCTCGGAACTGGATGTCCCCTTTGTGCTTTGCTAATACAGAAACTGGCAGAACAGGCATTACTTTTTCTTTGACGTTAGGGCTTGCAGCCCTGTTTCCTTGTGTCTCATGACTGAGTGAATCAACACCTAATTAAACAGTCACATGAGGGACAGAGTAAAATGCAGCTCAGGCACCGATCATTGTGAGTCTTGGGAGAATAACTACTTACATCTGTCTTCCTCCTTCTCCAAGGAACCCTGAACAGCTGCAGCTTTGCTTTTTATTTTTACCCCCCAAGGGGAAAAAAGATCACGTAAACCTCAGCCGAAGCAATGCTGTCTGCAGAGAAACGACACCTGGGGTAGGGGGAAAGAGAAGACTTGCAAGTACTGCATAAAATCTTGGGAAATTGGAACGATCTCAGTCTGTGCTGGGGATGACTTGGCTGGCAGTTTAACTGGAAATGTGAATGTGGCTCAAGGAAGTTCTGAGTGGTCTGGGGGGGATTCTTCGTGTTTGTAATATTAGTTGTAATTCTTTAGCTTGCAGGGTGTTTTGAAGGGACCATAACAATTGCTTCCCATCTCTGAGTGGCAAATACTTGTGTGGAGATTTATTGGGCTCTCTCTCAATTATCACTCAGTCACAAGTGCAGCCACCTTAATCAATTACATGGACATGGCCTTTGGCCAAGGAATGCTCAAATCCCCATGCCGCCTGCTCGTGCTGGATGACTTTCACTGCCAAGGCAATGTTCCCCCCCCCCTTATAAAACTCACGAAACGAGTATTACAGGATGCTTTAACCAGAGTAAGCAGATGGCTCCCTGCACCCTGACACGGCGGTGGGCTCCCTCCTGGCAGGCTGGACGCGCTGGGTCTGTGGCGCCGGTTTTCCTGCCATGGAACCCGGTCTGGGTGCTCGGTGCGGCCTTCCCAGGCCGAGGATCTCCACCAGGGGTCATCCTGGCCTGCCGCCGCGAGGCCAGGGGCTTTGGGGCCCGCTCCGCCGGCGAGCGCGGGGTCCGGGCCCGCGGGGACCAAGGCCTGGGGGCTTCGGGGCTCAGCTCTGCCGGTGAATGCAGGGTCCTGCCCCCTGGGACTAAAGATCCTGGGCCTCAGGGCTCAGCTCTGCCGTGAACGTGGGGTCCTGCCCCAGGGACCAAGGCCTGTGGGCTTCGGGGCTCAGCTCTGCTGGTAAACATGGGGTCCTGCTCCCCAGGGACCCGCTGCCTCCTGGGACTGTGGGCACAGCACCACCCCAGCTGCACAGCTCGTGGGGTAGAAGGCATGGCATGAAACAGTGCAGCTGTTTCCGTTCTAGTCCTTTAGCCTTTCAGAAGTTAGGGTTTTCTTGATGGCTCGTTTAAAAAACGCTCCGTTGACTCAGTGTTGGTGCAGAAATCACACGGTGTGTCAGGCATAGCTGGAGCACACCAGCAAGCCCTGCATGCACCTTGCAGGTTACCTGAAGTAATGTATGGGGAACCTCAGCTTCCACATCTGTGAAAAGGAGAAAACTGCTCTAGTCCTTGCGGTTGCTGGGAACTGTAAAGGTCTTAAAGATCCTTTAATGTGAAGATAAATACAGGGAATTCAATGTTTGTCTGTTAAAAAAGGAGACTGTTGGGATTTCTCAACCAGCATGCTCTTGTTACATTGGGGGTCATTGAAGGGTTTATTATTAATATTAGAATTGATAATGCTAGTGAAGCTATCTATAGTGGTCCCTCTAAGATCTCTGTCTTTTAATGGCAACAGAGTTCTTGCAGTGAACCTTAACTCTAATACATACATCTTCTCTTCATTGTCATTTCTTAACATCTGTGATGTCCAATACAAAAAGCAGCAATTCACCAGTAAGTTACCTGTGGAAGAAACTTTGCCTTAATACAACTAAGCCTGTTTGGCTTTGTTCTGTCCAGCACTGTGAAACAGGCACTTTTTATATCCTGTGAGTAATTCTCAACAGTGGTAGCTCAGATGTAACATAGAAGCTGGTTTTCAGGATGAAGTTTGCTTTATTTTCTGCTGGAAACTCATGTATCAGGCAAAGATAGATGCTTTTCATCTTGTCATTCATGCTTGGAAGAGGGGATGGAAAGCAGGAATTAGTTTTCTGTGTGGATTTAAGGGTTGAAGAACCTACCTAGACATCTCCAGAATGAACAGAGCGTAAAGGGGGAAGAAAAAGACTTCTCAACCCTCCTCTGTTAGGCTAGAAAAGCACAACTTTAGAAAATGTTTTATTTCCAGGGACTGTTTATGTGCAATTTGTATTGGAACTTTTTTCCTTCCCAACTTTTCATTAAACACACACAATGCTGAACTATTTACACTTTAATAGCTACAGCAAAGATTATTTTGCTCTGCACACTCGAGACTGCACAATAAAATAACTGTCTGGCTGGGGAAAATGCCCTCTTGTCTTGCAGTACCAGTTGGTATTATGGAGGTTTGTTCGGTGCCTTATTTATAGTAGATTGCAATTGGAAATGTGATACAAAACAAACACCAATGTTCCAGTAGCTTAACCATGCATCAGATTTTTACTTTGATATTTATCTTTATTTTAAGCATCTTTTATCATGACTTGAAAAATTACAACAGCGAAGGGACAGTCAATCTGCTGAGGTCTCAGCATTCATGGTCTTAAAAGAAAGATAATGTTCCGTGTCACACCCTGCAGGAATGCTCCCAGGCAGATCCAGAGTTAGGCTGATGCTCCTTTATGCTGCCTGTAGAGACAGTTTATTCCAGTCATGAGACCTCTTGCTGGTAGTGAGAATATCCTGTGTAGGGAGAGTTTATAAACTTTGTTTCCCTGTTGATCTTTTTTTTCCTGTTGGTTGTTTGGTTTTTTTGGGGGGAGGGAGGTAGGTGGTTTTTGTGTTGCACATGAAAAGCACTTTTGCTTCTATTTAAAAATCTGGTTTCCCTTAAAGAAAAGGGGGCCTAGGATTTGAAAATCCTGCAGGTTGCTTGCAGAGCTCTTTCTCATCGTTTTGGCTCTTGCTGAGCTTATGTTGGTGCCTGCACATCTCTGGTGCATGCAGGTATGTGTGTGTGTCCCTATCACACAGAGAGGGTCTATGCTTTGATGCTGTCCACTCTTCTCCAGCAGCAAGGAATTCTGTGGACTTCTTTTCAGGGATACAAAAATGCACAGAAATTATTATTTTTTTAAAATTTAGCTCAGTGGTAATCCTACTAAGGCAAGTATTTTGTAGAGAAATGGTATCCAAGTATTTCTAGTCAGATTTCAGATAAAATCCTAATTGGTTTCCTCCCTTGTTGCCTAGTGTGGCTTCCAGCTCCTACCTTCCTGCATTACTAAGCAATAAACATTTCTTGGCTTGCTTACTGCTTCTTTGTTGTGTGTGTTTGCAACGTATGAGGGAAACCTTCTTTCAGGAGAAGGACTAAAAAAGCTCGTTAAGGCAGCAGGGAACAGAAGTGAATCATTTCATTACTTTTTTAGCTTGTGGTTGGGTGAGCTGTTGTCTGCTTGGTTTAAAATTAGGAGCTTTGTACCCAAAAGGTGCGTATGAGCTTTCACAGTAATTCTGAATGTCTTCAGAGATGCTTTTGGATAAAATACAGTAGCTAACTATTTTTTTGCTTCTCCATGTTTAAGAACAAGCCAAAGCCCCAGTCTGGTGTCAGGGTCTGGACAGAACCCCTTGGATGTGATGTCCTTCACCTTCTTGGCTGTTCAGTGTGGCTGGAAACCATCACCCACATCTTTCCCATCTGCAGTTGGGTGGATGTCCATGGATACCAAAGTGCCCTCCTGGGATGTCCCTGGAAGGTGATGGGCTAAGGCAGGGAATTTTGATCACTTTATTTTTTTTTAAACTTCCTTTTTCCTGAAGCTAGGTAATACCAGCTCTGTGTTCCAAATTCAAATTCACACACATGCACCTCCAAAAAAAGGAGAAAAAAGCCTTCACCCTTCTAGAGAGATAGACTATAATATTCCCTGCCCAAGCCAAATAGTGGTAAAAGAAGGACCTTTTTTTGGAACTGAAAAAACCCCAACCAAACTGCCTTTCTGGAGATATCTTTCAACAATAGATGCCACAGGCTGGTTGCTAACCCCATAAAGTTATCACAGCATAGGTGAGAACAAGTCGCTGTATCTGGAATACAACCAAATTTGCAATTACATTTTTTTTTTACTAAGCCATTTTAGGCCCATTTTAGGTTTTATTTTTATTCCTCCCCCCTCCAACAGTGCAGATGGTCAGTGAGGAGTGGTGGCCCAGGACCGTGCTCTGCCCCTCTGCACGCCGGGCTGCTGTCAGCCGAGCAGGGTGGGGTATGGTTCCCCCATCCCTGCATAGCCTGAGCCTTGGCTGAGCACAGCTTTGAGTGCAGTTGGCAGCCAGGAGGTTTGGAGCTGAGCACAGGCTTGGACCCAGGTGTAACATACCGTAGGCACTTCTGGGTGTGACTCCCTGTCCTCAGAAATTTAGGATCAGGAGTTGTTTTGAAAACTTGCCTCCTGTGTTCCAGATCAGTAAATAGGTTGTTTGCTGTGCCTGGGTATGTGCTGTGCCTAGAGGAAGGATTGGTGTGTGTCTAATCTGAGAGGCCTGCATTATTTTCTTGGATGTGGGAATGGTGACAGTGTGTTTGAACCAACACTGAGTATCCGCAGCCCTTCCTCAAGCAATAAATACTCCCTGATCTGGCTAAAGCACTATTTACTCTCTGTACACTTTGAGTCTGTCTCTATTTGAAGAGAAATTCCTTCCAGTATTTTTCCTGGTCAGTTGTTGGATGGAGGCTGGGTCCACTTTCAAAGCACTTGTCTGTAATACGCATCAGGTTACCCTGAGGTAAAATGGAAACCTTAGATGTTACTCCTGTAAATAAATGTTTACATAATACATTGCTCTGAACTTCTCACCATGGCATGTCTAAGAAAAAAGGTCACTTTTGACATCAGTAACCTTTTAGAGAGTGATGCAATGCCACACAGGTAAAGAAAGTTACCGTGCACAGCACATTCCTTTCACTAGATCAAGAAGGTAGCAGAGGTCAAACATTACTGCTTACAACTCCCAGAGCTCAGTGTTTTAAGCTATAAAGGGAAAATTTGGTTTTAAGGCATGGGTCCTGTAAACAGCACATGCCCAACTTCGCTCATGTGAGTAATTCCTTTGAACTCCCAAGTACTGGGTGTAGATGAAGAGCCAGCTCTGTAATTTATATTTTTGTGGAGAAATTTTCTGTAAAGCAAAAGGCAACAGGTTTGGATGTGGAACCAAGTATCTATCTCTTAGTTTTACTGCATGTGCATCAAAACACATGCCCAGCATCACACATAAAAATAGGACCTTCCTCTAAATCAGCAGCAGGACTGCTGTTGTGTCAATAGGTTAAGGATTTCCCCCTGAACTTAATCCAGGAGATGTGTAGCAGAAGAGGGAGCTCCGTGTTCTCGGGAGGAATCCATCCCAGAGGGCAAAACATCAACAAAGCTCTTGGGATTGTTGGGTTCTGGGACCAGAGCCTGTGAGCATCAGCTCTCCCTCTCTGGGGTATAGCGGAATGATCCATGGCCCCATACTTTGTGTTGTGGGAGGCAGTGGAACAGGAGATCCTGATGATAGATGGGGTTTTACTGCCTTTGCATTTGAAGTGTTGGCAAAACCTTTAGGTTTTCAGACTCTGAGAAAGAAATTCAGTAGGAGCTGCAATGTTCTAGCCCCCTGCCTTAATATATTTCTTGATCTTTGCCCAAAGATAATACAAAATTAATAGTATGAATGATTGGCCCCACAAACGCCTGTGACAGCACTTGATGGCTTTTAATGTACATTGCTTTTTTGGATGCCTGGTTCCTTCTTTGGTTCCCTGTCCATCTCTTTCGCTCCTCCCCCACAATTTAGAGGAAAAAAAGTTCTTTAAATAGCAAGCTCTTTGCTTTTGTGATGTGCCAGGCAGCCTTCCTAGCACAGCCTGGGGTACCACAAGAGCAATCATCAGACCTTGTTTACAGCTATCAGGTTGGTCAGGATTTCTCTGTGGGCATTATTTGATGGGGGCTTTTTCCCCCTAAAAAAACCCACCCCACCAGCCCTTTATATTGCCATCCAGTTGTCTTGCACGATCCTGATGCTTCACTTGTAATATTAATGAGCCCTTACAGGGCATACAGAGCTTTCTTTGTCCTTATAGGAGCCGATGGGGAGGGGGAGTGGGTGCTGCTGCGATGCACGGAGCGGAGCTGGTTGTACTTAGCCCGCGAACGCGCCGAAGAGCTGGGAACCGGCGAGGCAGAGCCAGGCAGTGAGCATCGGGAGCCGTGGGCGCCTCTTCCCCCAGCCCAGCCCGCAAACAAGACCCTGCACAGTTAAAGATTTCAAGGCCTTTCTTTTAATGGTGAAATGGTGCGCAGGGGTCGGCGGCGGCGCTGGGATTGGTGGCGGCGGATGGCGGCTCCAGGTGGCACGCGCTGACAGCTGGGTCACATGATGGCTGTCAGCGCTCCCCTTTCCCACCCCTCTGCCTCCGCTCGCTTGGGCTCCAGCACAAGCATCCCGTCGCTTCCAGGAATGTGAAGGCTGGGGGTGCAGTCTGGAAGGAGGCCGCCTTGCTTTTACCCACCCCACACCCCCCCTCTCCCTTCCCTTGTCCGAGCAGGCTGAATTCCCGACGGTGGCAGCTCGTGGAGGTGCAGGACGGCAGCCACAGTTGCCAGGGGACTTGGGTCATGAGACTCAACTCCGATCGCGTTCGCTAGAGGAGGAGGATAGATGGGACTGACATGCATGCTCCGGCGCCTGCCAAAGCAGCACTTAGCTTCCCGATGAATTAGATCGATCTCCTCTGCAGCAATGCACTGGAAGAGACAAAGGAGCGGGGGAAGACGGGCGATATTTCCTTGAGCAGCAATCCCGGGCTGAGCACCAGAATGGAAGGGCAGGATCTGGGTTATGAAACTCCAGGGCAGTGCAAACCCAGCCTGGTGCAACCCCCTGTACTGCGCTTCAGCGAGCTGCTTTCTTTAAGGTGGCTTTTGTGATCCTGTTGCTAGGATTAAGCCTTTTTTTTTTGCATTGCAGCATGGAGAGTCTTTTGTTTGAGTTAAATTCAGACCTCTTGATATGTCACCTGACAGTCTTGTGGTTTTGGATGAATATGGCTCATTGCTATTATTAACCTGAGTTGGCAGCCGGGCACAACAGGAGTTTATAGGGATTTTGAAAAGTGGAGCTGCTCGGGGGACAAAGATGCTTCCCAGGTACGGTCACGGCACAGTTCTTGAGATTATTTTCATTATTTGAAAGCTTAAATATTTTCATTGCCATGAAAGTACTTCTTTTCCAAAAACGTGAAGCTATTAGAGATTTTTAAAATTATTCCTACAATTATATGCTAAATGGTACAGGTTACTACCCCCCCACCCCACCCCTCCACCCCCCTGAATTGGTTCTATTTGTTGTAATTTTACTAAGGGGGAAATGCAATCTACTTGAATAATATAAACCCATTAGTTCAATGGTGGTGAATTTAACTAAAAGGATCTGTGTCTTGTTTGTGTGTGTGATTTTTACTAAGGTGGGTATTTCAAAAGAGCACAGCCTGTACGTGTGTGCATGTGTCTGCATGTGTCTGTGTGCATGTGTGTGCTGAAATCAGCTGACAGCTGAACAGGTGCTTTCTGAAAGAACATGTGTGGTAGTCCTGAAAATATTTTGTGACATTACTAATACTACTTGTAAATTCTGAAGCCATGCAAATTGCAAAGTTACTCAACGCACTGCATGTCTCTAACAAAACCTTCCAACCTACTTATTTTCAATATCACACTCCAGATTATGATTAACGTGTTGACTAGACTGCACCTCACCTGGATATATTATGTCTTTTTGCTTGTGGAAAGGCATCTGGCTCATGTGTTGGACCTCAGAGTATAAATTAGGTACCTCAGTGAGAGCCAAGTGACTTGGTGGAAGGGAGGAAAAAAAATGAAAACAAACTCAAGTCAGCTTCATGCACAGTTAACGAATTGGAGGGTGCCAAGGTCCTTGGAAGCCAGTTGAAGTTTAGGTCCAAGTTTATTAGACTGAGTGTGAAATAGCTGGCTGACTGAATATGTGCCTAGTGTACAATACGCGCTTAGTATAAGCAGCAGAAGTTTCCTGGAGCTCAAGCAGTGCAGCTATTCAAGGTGAGGATTGCTAAGCTGGTAAATGAATGAGACAGATTTATAGATGTCAGCTCCACGCTACCTCTGCGGTGCTACGGTACCTTTGGACCTGTCGCCCTCTTCCAAGGAATGAAAAGAGGGTGGCTTGGAATTTTTGGTTTTTTCCTTTTAAAGAAACATTATTTCCTTGTGATAAACCTTAAAAATGTAGCTGCTGCAAGCCTCTGTTGTGAGTCGTTGTCCCTGAGGTGATCCACCGTCTGTCTGCTCTTCCAAGCTACCCAGAGGACAGGTCTGTTGACTTTTACAAAACCACAACTGAGGTCAAAGTGATCCGGGGCAGCATCACCCAGAGTGCTGGGTAAATGCCTTTGCAATCCAGTGTCACGGGCTCCCTCCGTGGCCTTGGTCAAGTCACAAATGCTATGTTTCCCTGCAGCATCAGCAGGCATTCACCACAGCAGTCACACAACCCCAAAGTGACCTCAACTCTTGTAAAGACAATTATCTTGCAAAATTTTTTTCTAAGTATAGGCCCCGTGGTTTCTAGTTCAGGGCTCTTCTTCCTCCTTACAGCCTCATGGTCGTGTTATGTCACCAGTATTTAAATGGAATCTCTGCTGAAAATGCCAGCTTTGCACATTGGCAGTGCAGCCTGGATCATCCTGAGCATGTGACTCCTGATAAAGTTCTTCTGCGTTTCAGGTGTTAGTACTAAAAAAACCCAGCCAACCAAAAAAAAAACCCAACCCAAAAACCTGCCCTTTCCTCTTCAAAAAAGGCTGATGGACAGTCTTCCAAAGGTGGAAGCGTTGTTACCATGTACATGAGTCTTTTCATTGCTTCCAAATTAGTTGTGGTTTTTCAGAAGAGCCTGTGCAGCTGTCTTTGTGCAGTAATGGTTAAATAATAAGCAAATTACTGAATTGTAGTAAGTAGGTATTGAAATACACCCATTACCCTTCCCTTGTGTCCTGTGTACTCAACTTTTTGTTGAGTATAATGAAGAAAAAGTTTAGTAACAGACAATAGTAACAGAGGAAACTGGGCAGGAGAAGGGAATCCCTATGGGAAAAGCATCTCAGCCAGGGGTCAGAGGTGTATGATATAATGGTTGGGCTAGGCAAGGACTGTTTACCTTCTGTTTCTGATCACCCTTCCCTATAATAGAGCACCTGAGGGATCCTATATGCTGCTGGGCTGTATATGTACAGGTGAGCGTGTTTCAGTGTGAATGTACATCTCCATGGAGCACGGGGATAATCTGTGTTCAACCAAAATACCCCAATTCACCCAGTAGAGCAGTCTCATATTTACAGTGTAAGCTCTTCAAGACAGACAGTCTTTGTCCAGCCCTGGTGTAGAAGTTGGCTGGGTCTAAGTGCCACTGTAACCAAAGCAGGACGTGAAGAGGATCATCTGCAGGAGTTGGAGATAAGCCCCGGGGATCCCTGTACCTCTGCTCTGATGCTCATCTCAACAGGAGTAAAGCAGAGCCCCGTAAGGAGGGCATGGGGCAAGGTGGACCTGCTGTCTGCTCTGCCCTGGCTGTTCCTGTCAGCCTTTTAAAAAGGTGCTAACACGAAAACCACGCAGAACAGATAAGCCAGCATAAACTATAAATATCATCTGCGTAGATGCATTTAAAAATAGTTGGAAGTGATTCATCACCAGGCAGTTTTTATAACTATGGGTAACATCATGTAGGAAAACAATAGTTTGACTGGTAGCTTCAGCTTTTGCATGATTAGTTACTTTCTGGTTTGGAGCAACTTTACTTTCTAGCAAACTCTTTTACAGTTCTTACCTGCTTAATATCTTGACTAGTTTGCTTCAGTTGCTTTTCTTGAAGACTTTGGAAATATCTGTGTTAATTATTAAAAAGTAATTGGATACTACCTGAACTGTGTTAGAATGAAATTGCTTGAAAAGTAAAGTCTCAGGCAGGAGGAACAATAGTATTACTCAACCCTTCATGTAACGGAGAAGCGCTGTTGGTGTTGTGGTGGGGAGGAGGAAGGAACGTGCTTCCCTTCAATGACAGGGAAATCTTGTGTTTTAATTGGGGAGAATTTGGAGTTCTGGATTGCTGTGCCACTCACAGCAGAGGTGTCAGGAAGCATGGAATGGGTCTGTAAATGTATACAGCAACTAATGCTGCTGGGGTGGAATGTAAAAAAGGCAGGAAATCCAAGCAGGTGAAAGAGTGAGAAGAGCTGAACAACAGAAGGGCTGATGTGTGAACATGGGTTAAAGTACCATTTTTGGGGCCCTGGTTTCATTATTAGTATTTTCTAATAATTTCATCATTATTCTTGTGGAAGTTTGCTTTTCTGTTACAAATTATTCCTTTCCTTTTGTGCTTTGGACTCACTTTAACATCCATGCAGGAGGCTTGGACCAGAGGTCCTCCACAGGTCCCTTCCAGCCTCAGCCTATTTGTGATTGCCAGAGATCTGGCTTTACATGACTTGTTTCTGAAATATCCCACACTGCATTTACACATCAAGGTTTTCTACCTCTTTCTATCCACATAGGTATTGCTGAACATCTTATTCTAGAGGAGTTAGTCTCTGTGTGATGGAGATGTCCACGGGCTTGGTGATGGACTCAGAAATAATTTGTTTAGCACTTTCTTCTCTCAATCAACTCAGAGCACTGACTTTGCAGTGAAGTCCCAAACACTTCCCCTGGTGAAAAAATCATCAGGGTTTCCTTGGTGGTGGTTTTTAGGTTTGTTTGTTCTGGGTTTGTTTTTGTTTTCTTTAAATATAATCAGTTTTGAGGAAAGATCAAAGAATGTTAGATAGGTCACTGAGGAAAAAACTCCTCATTAGGAAACCTGTCATTTCCAGGGAGATGGAGACTCACCTTAATGAGACGTTGCTAGAACATCTGATTCTACATCTCCGGGTTTTCATTGAAGAATCTCAAGAAAACATCAGTTAAATGTCAAAGTTAGTTTCCATTTATAAACACAACTAATTATATTCAGAAGATCTAGGTCAGTTTTCATCCGGCTGAAGAGCAATGCTGGAGTGTTGCCCTGTTACATCTGTTTTGAGAACGTGCCCTGTGTATCACACAGAGGAATTTGGACATTTCTGGGGATAATCTGTCCAGGTATCGAGCTCACTGGTTATTTTAAAGCTGCTAACAGCAGCACCAAAGCTACTCCATGTCCCGTTTCCTCCAGAAAAATGTGCCTGGCTGGGAGGTGGTGGGGCTGTCAGAGGTGCCAGGCTGCCTCTGTTTACTGTCTGTCTAAGTGAACTTTCCCCCAGCTCTCATAAAGTTTCTGCTGGTTTGGGAAGTGGCCTGCTAGTGCCAGGGAAAGTTTCTGCAAGGCTGAAATGTGCTTAAGGACTCTATTATGTAACAGAGATAACGCTTGTTTGGAGTTATCACAAATTGTGATGGATAATAAACGCTCCTCCAGAGAAAGTTAAAGTGTCATGGGAAGGAGCTGAGCAGTAAACAAGCTCTCGTTACCTTGATCAAATACGTTTCCGAACACAGCAAGAGTTTTATATTTAGCTTTCTCTCCTCTTAGTGTGTAATCTGCTCTTGGAGCTTTTTATAAGTAGACTTTCCTAAGATCTGGAACAGCTACTGCCCTTCTTTGCCAGTAATTTCAAAGTCAAATATCAGAAGCACTAGGTAATGGAAGATGTGCTTTTGTCTGAGCGTGGAGGAAATTCAGATGCGTTGCAAGGGTGGAGCGAGCGATAGCACCTTTTTGGCAAGGGGCTTGTTGTTGCTGGCACATGCTGTTTCTCTGTAGGAATCGCAGTGGCCTATCTGGAAACTGAAAAGAGTTTCCAGACTTCCAACGAGTTCCCTTGAATGCACAGCGATGGCTTCTCCAGGAAGCCCGTCTGTCCAGCGGTCACACTTGCCTCCTCACCTCCAGCTGAAGTCTTACAAGCAATCGTCCCGGCTCTCCTGCCTTTGAGCCTCTCAGTTGAGAACACTCTCCAAACACGCATCCAACAGTTTGGATTTTGTTTTCTTAGGTTCTCTCAAATGCAAGATGGGGCTCACTAAGTAAAGCCCCCAGTAAATGTAGGCTCTGCTCGGAGTTTGCTGTTGTGCTTGGATTGTGGTACACACTTCGCTTAGTCTGTGCTTTGCATGGATGTGGCCCTCTGAGGATGGTGCTTGGTTTTAGGTGCCCTGATGGTGCAGAGCTCTTTGCCCCCCAATCTAAACATCAAGACATTTCAGTTTCAAGTTGCTCAAGCTTTTTGCTTGTAATAACTTGCTTTTGACATTAGTTGCACACTATCTTCTCAGCAGCTTCTGTTTTTCTCCCCTGTTGCTAAATGGTGGGGCTGAGCAGATGAGGAAATGGATTTCCTCTCACAGGAGACCTCTTAACTGCATGACTCGGTGCTTAATTCCACCGCACCGGGACTGTGCTAGCTGTAAAGCCTGTGAAATACATTGGGCAGCCTCTGATGGGCAACCATGGCTTTGGGGATAAAATTGATTCTCTGCTGCAATGTATTTTGGAAGGTTACAAATTGTCATTAGCGTACTGATCCTAAAGCATGGGCACAGAGAAGGAGACCCTGTGGTCAGTGAATTAGGAGGACAGAGAAGAGTAAAATTGGCCATAGTCTGAATCTAGCATGCCAGTTTATGTAAATCCATGTTATCATCTATGGGTGTCTTTTTTGCTGAAATAAATGCACAGCTCTTCCTTGTCAATTGGGAGCCTGTATCCTTCATTAATGGCTGGAAAGTTCCACTTCTCCCTGCTTCGTGCTAATGCTGCTTGCCTCTAAAAGCCAAGGATAAGGAAGATAGAATTTCACTTGATCTAGGAAATGGCTCGTAACTAGCTGAAAGATGATTCCTGTTGGTTTCATGGATAGAGCAGGCATCTTGTTTCCTATCTTCCAAGAACTGAGAGGGTATAGGTGGAAATGAATTCCCAAGCTCATGGGCAATGATTCTTGCTGGGCTTTAAAGTGATGGCTGGCTTTTTTAAATGGAAATTCAGGATGATGGCGCCAAAGCAACCCTAAAGGCAAGATTATGCAATGGTACTGAAGCCTGAGCCCTGGAAGCTCTACCATTGCAGAACTCCTCCAGTGCCTAGGGAAGGCAGAGGCTGGGAGCTCCTTTCCTTGTCCCCAGACTGCAGAACCAGCTGCTGCGTGTGGTTTGCTGACCTGTGCAGCAGCACTGCCTTGACTCACCATGCCTGACATGGGGATGGCTTCTGACTGCAGCAGGGCCCCAAGTGTGTAGTCAGGACTGCGCAGCTACTCATGGTGTTCACCTTCCCAGCATCCAAGCTGTTACTAGTATGGGTGTTGTAGTTAGTAATGCTGCAGTTAGTCCTAGATAGTGTTCTGCTGCTGCGTTTGTGAAGCCTGGAGAAGGGTAGGAGAGGTACTCTGCCGTTTTCAGCTGGGGAGTTCAGTGCTTTGCCAGCCCATAAGACAGAAAGTCCTGGCTTAAGGGACAGCCCAGTGTGAATATATACCTTCTCTCTTTGTTTTTGAGTTGGGAATGCTTTTAAGCTTGCAGTGGGGAGGGACTTTGTGACTTTGATTTCAAAAAGCTGGAACTTGAAGAAAACATCAAGTATCACAAGACAGAACGCAGGAGCTACTGAGGCTGTGTGTATTGTGTATGGTCGTAGTGGATTGGTGTCGTTCATGCCAATGTCATCTGGCAAGTGTAGGGGGAAGAAAAAACTCTGCCTGTGTGTAGGGCACAGCTCTGGCTAGAGGATCAAAGGCTTTGATGGACTGGTACTGCGTTTGCTTGACTTGATGTTTTAATAAAGTTGTATGTACAGAACATGAGAAAGAGCAGCATAATAAAGAGCAGTGGTAATTGATCCTTCTGCTTTTTTATTTTTCAATTAAAGCTGGCCTCTGCCCGAGTTTGACCCCAGTCAGATCCGGCTGATTGTCTATCAGGACTGCGAGAGAAGAGGACGCAACGTCTTGTTTGACTCCAGTGCTAAAAGAAAAATAGAAGATGTGTCAGTGTCGGTGAGTATGGTGTTAATTCACCTGATTACAGGCTGTATTTCTTTAAAATGGCAAGATTGATAAATTGTAAATGTCCTGGTTTATTCATGTTAACATTTCAGGGCTATATTTAAATGCCTGTGAACTTGCAAATTATTCAGGCTTCAGCGATTTCACTCCTAACAGCTTTAAAATACTATAGTGGTCTCTCTACTCCTGGGCTCATCTACTTTCTGAACTGTCAGAGTGAAGGAGTCCTTCCTGGGGCAGCAGCAGGCAATGCTGCGGCAGGGTGTAAGCTGGTATTTATGGATGTGCTTTTGTGCCATGGTGGGGTCTGCATTCTTCATGGGAAGGTCCTGCCAGCCCCGTGTCCTCCTGTGTCCCGTTTGGTTAGCCTTTGCCAATCATTGTTTCTATGCTTTGCTGCCAGGTTTTTGGCTCTTTCAGACAAAGTTACTTGAAAACATTTCATCTCTTTTTCCTTTTGGCATGGTTGGTGTGGTAATCTATTAATTGAAACTCTAATGGCTGTAGTCAGATAGGGACACTTCCTTCTAAGGGCCCTGGCCAGAAGATTAATTTCTAGACACGGTGCTATTGTAAGTGGTTGTGTGAGGTCAGGCAACTTACTTGGTGCTTTGAACTTCCTTTTCACCATCTCTAAAAACACTTGCAAACCCTTCTAAGCTCTTCAAGCAGAAAGCACAGCGTGAACTGAAATGTATGATGCTGGTTGCTCCTTCCTGTAGGACCAACTAAGTTCTGTAGGTAGGAGTACACAAAATAACGTTACCCCCAAGCCCTGGTTTTCATGTTCAGTGTTGGGATACAGCCAGAAGATTCTTCATACAGCTTTGGTGACTCTTCCAGCCTATTGCTGAACGCTGCCAGCCTGATGCTTCTGCTTCTGAGTGCTTCCCATGTCCGTGTGCTCAGGGAGTGAGTCTGTGTCCCATCAGGCGGTGACATCCAGGCTGCTCCATCACTCACTCTAGTGCTCTGTGCCAATTTCCTCCTCCTGTTTGAGAATTTGGGAAGTAAAGTGAGTTTCACAGATGTGGAGCAAAACACATCTTTCTTTTTCATTTTAATTTGTTAGAATGGCTTTCTAATTTATGAGTTCCTGTTCTGCAAGGTGTTCTTGCCAGGAAAACAGGTTTTTAAAGGCAAGAGATCTTTAGAAGAGGTTTATTGGCACGAATTGCTGGCTGTGCTTATTACTATGACTTCATTAATTATTAAGCATTACTTCATTAATAAAAAAGACACTGTACAGTATACATCCTTTTGCCACATTTCAGTGGATTTCCTGAAAGCTTTAAGATAAATCTGTACTTCCACAGTGAACATGCAAACTTGGCTGCTTTGGTTTATTTCAGAAAGATAGCTGACTGTGACAGCTCAACAGAATAAATGGCTGATAATGAAGTTAATACGATTTCCTATTAATCTCTCCTGTATTTTTTTTTTGTGAAGGGGCAAGGAGATAGCTGTATTTACCATACTCATGAAGTGACTCTGAGACTGGTAGGGGAAGACTGTGCCCAGGGTGTTTGAAATGCCTGGTACTCATCTCTAACAACTCGACGTATTTCTTATTTCCTGTGTTGTTGGGAGACTTTCAAAGAGCACTTAATGAAACAGTTGCTTGCCATGATGCCTGCCCTCTGCAGCTCTCAGATAATGTCACGTCAGGCAAACCTTTCCTCCTAAAACAAAACTTTGCAGTAGCAGAAACACTGTGCAGGTAAAAACGTGCCGGAGAGTCCTCAGCTTGGCTTGCTGCAAGCGTAGCACAGGCTCCTGCAGTTAGCAGTAGGTACTGGCCATTTTCAAGGAATTATGTTGTTTATTTTTCTTGCTCTTTATCATGATTTTCATTAACAGAGGCACACCCTGCCTATACAAAGCTAGATCTTGGCTCTAAGCACATTCCAAGGCACTCTTGCCCTTTCGCAGCAAGATGTGTGTGTGGGCTGGGCACTCTCCCTTGTGAAAGGGTGTCTGTTCACCCCCTCAAAAAAGCCAAAGCTTCCTGCATCTCTTCCCCCACCCTGTTTCCTAACATGACTTCTACCTCTGGATTTACAAATAACACAGGGAGGGTGGTTTGCAAGCCGTTCTGGTTGAAGCCTGACAAGTCTAATGCAGAGAACAGAGAGGGTCCCAGTCTGCTTTATGTTGCCATGCCCTTCAGTTCCTATTTTCTGATGCTTCTGAGACGTGTAACAACACAGTCTAATTTAAGAGTTGTATGCCTGCAGCAAGGTGAGATATACTTTGCTCTACTTTATGTATCTAACCTCTGTGTATGCAGAGCTGTGTTCGCTGTGGACCAATGCTGAACGTGGCTCAGTCATTTGAATTCTGTAAGTGAAGGTATGGCCATAAAATGTAAGGAGCATCGGAGCAAACTTCTCCAGACACAGATGTTCCAAGGAATAAAACGACAGGCTCTGACTTCCTGATGAGTGAAAACAGCAGAGGTTGTGCTCACACCAGGCTGGGCTCTAATTATTAAAGCGTTGCTAGGCTCATACTATCCATGAGGGAAATGTGACTATAACACAAATAAGGATTTGTTTTGTTTACATTGGATATTAAATCAGCCTCTTCGTGTCTTCAATAAAGCTAAATACTAGGTAAACAAGAATTTTGGGAGGGTATTACCCAGGGACAGACAGAAGGTAGCTGAGGCTTTGCAGTATGGCTGTTAACGTATTCCAGTCATGCAGGAGCAGCGATGTTTTCCTCGGGCCTTGCTAGAGTTAAACTTGGCCAGCAAAGCTGAGGAGAAGCAGTCTGGTGACTGGGAGGGCTGGCGGCCGCCCCGCTCTGGGAATGTTGGCCGAAGGGCTTGCCAGGCCTCCAGCGAGGCCAGGCGGAGATCCGCGCTAGGCAGCTGTGGGCACTCGCTGTGGGGGCGAGCGGAGAGATTCCCCTTTGTGAGTCCTATACCTTTTTTGGTGCTGAGCGGGAGAGGTTCCTCCCTGGCTTTTCCAGGGGATGGGCTATTGATCAGCCCGGCTCTGTAAGGAGAGCTGCTGCCTCCTGAGCATCAGAAAATTGGGCAGGACCCCTGCCTGAGTTCTGCTAGGGTATCCCAGAGGAGTGGCTGCCCTTCCCAGCCTGGTGACGCTGGGTCATGAGCAAATGTATCAGAAGAGGCATTTGCATATTCAGTACACCGAGGCAGCGTGTGATGTGAGGAGTAGATGGTACTGACGCCTTGACTAAACAGCCTCAGTCCACACCCAAACATCCACATCCCTTGGATTTTTGGGTACTTGTACAGGCAAGCTGGTGGATTTGATCTGCAGTCTCCTCTACAGAGTTACTCCAGAGTTTGTTCCTTATACTAAGAAGTGTCTCGTTTCTCCTGAGAACGTGTTACTTGATTTGCAGGTGACAGCGTTACAACCTGTGACTGCTTTCTGCTGGTAGACTCATTTCTGTGCTTGTCTGCTCCTTCTCCTCTCGCACCTCCCTGCCTGCTTCCCCTCAGACTGGGCCTGTCCTGCTCGCACGGTGCTCGTGGCCGTGAGAGGTCTCACACGGCATCAGCCTGGTTGGGTTGTGCTGAGTCTCTCAGCCTGGAGCTGTGTGTGAACGCAGGTACGCCTCTCCAAGAGCTCTGATACCAGGCCTGGTTTGAATTTCAAATCAAGCACGACAAGCAGATCCTTTTCCTTTTTAAGGTGCAGAGGCCAGGTGGCCTGGCCAGGGCTGAGCTTTCAGTGCTGGCTTTGCCTTTCCTGACCCCTGTGTGCTTGGCTTCTCAACCTTGACACTGCATTCACACTACCCTTACATGAAGGCTGCGTTGTGTTGTACTGTGCTGCTGCTGCTGTGTGGTACACGAGTTACATCGGTGTGCAAAGGCCAAGTGAAGCATGAGCAGTTTTCCTCCCAGGGCCTGCAGCTGGCTAGGATAAGGATGCCCCAGAAATGGTGCTGTGAAGTGGGGAGTAAAACAAAGAAGCAGCTGGGGAGGGGATCCTTGTGTCAGGGCTTTCCTCAGAGCAGGCTGGAGGAGTCAGGGATGGGGTGGCAGTTTTTAGCTGTCTGGTTTAACTGCGTATTCTCATTTATGTTGTGCTCTAGTGACCTGCCAATGAGATGCTGTTTGCCATTAGGGCTTCAACTGAAGAGAGGTGCTGATGGAAAAGTAAGAAGCGAAAAGGTTGTTCTAAGCCTGAAGATCAGCTTGGAGGAAGGCATGGAGTCCAGGGGGAGAAGCAGAAGGCATGTTGGGGGACCACGAGGAAGAGGAGGGAGGAAGGAAAGCAAGAGCCAAGCTGTGCACTGTCCTCAATGGGGATCTGGAGTTTGGGCTTGGCTGCAAAGGGAGACAGAGGAGGACTCAGAAGGGCAGTGGCTTGTTCCCAGGAACCAGAGTCAAAAGAGGATTTTCAGAATCAGGGTTTCTTCTGGCTTTTTCAGAAATGAAAGAGAAAGAGTGGCCAGGGGTGTGGGATTTGAGAGCCAGAGGTGCAGCAGTGGGCTTGGATTTGCGGAACGAAGTTCACGTGCCATGTAACCTCATTGTCTTTGGGATAACTTAACCAAAAGGTCATATGATATTGGATCTCCTGCTGGGGCAATTTCTTTCACTCCAAATGTCATATTTATCCCAAAGTAGAAAAACGGCCTGCTGTTTTAAACAAGCCAGGATTAGCCACATGTTCTAATACACTTCAGCGCTGGATAAATGTTGAGCAGCAAATTGCTCTGAGGGATTAGTAATTGGATAGTGAGCCTTTTGCTTTTAGGTGAGTTGTGTGAAACGGAGACTATGGTCTGTATCTGGCTCTGGGTGGACAGGTTTCCCCAGAGTCAGGCTGAGCAGACAGATAGAGGCACCAGCTGTGAGCTTGGAGTCCCACCTTCTCAGCTCTGCTTCTTCTCTTGGAACAGAAATAGAAGGATAGTGGTGGAGTGGGTGAGTGTAGGGTAGTCTCACCTTATTTCACTGACCTCTGAGTAACAGAGGAACTCAACAACTCTGAAAATAAAGGGAGAATGAGCCTTGACAGCTGTGTTTTAAGAAAAATAGCTGGATTTTTACAGCAGCACTCAAAGGGAAGGAGTGAATGCCAATTCAGTTTATCCTCATGTCCTGGGTGGACGCATATGTTTAATTACACATTCAGACCAACAGATATAAATACAGAAAAAGGGTTACTTACCGATTTTGAAATAATTTTTCAGCTTTTCTGAAAAAACATACTCCAGGAAGGAGGGACAGAGCTTTTGAAGAGCAGCAGTTCTGCTTGGGAATAGAGATTGCTGCTGCTACCACCGCAGTGGTATTTGAGCACCTGCTGTTGTGGAGGGGTAGAAAAGAGTAAAGCATATGATGACATTTCTCTCTCCTTCTGTCACTCAGAGCCCCAACACACATGCACACAGTCTGGATTTAGTTCCACACACCAAGCTCCTTTCAACTTTCTTACCCCCAACCCAAACCTCGTGCAGCAGAGATTCCTCTTCCTGTGCACAGCACCGGGCAGGTTCTTTCCACTTAAAGGCATTTACAGACCTTGTGGCAAAGAGTGAAAGAGGTGGAGAAAAGAGGCTCCAGAAGCAGAACTGCAGAGGAAACCTACTTTGTACCCTGTCATACTATAAAGACATTTTACTCTGTCTTCAGTGCTACCCAGTAGGCCTCTGAGACTTTCAGCAAATGATGACCTCTAATGTAAGAGCTGTGACTGCCAGGAAGCCTTTGGAGCTGGGAGGTATCTGCAGCGAGTTGGCAGAGAAAGAACAAAGAGTGTGACCACAGCGGGGAGAGCGGCGTGGCAGCCAGGAGCAGCAGCTGCCCCCGGCATCCTTCCAGCAGATGTTCTGCTCTCCAGCAATGTGAGCGTTTCGGGGGACTCAGCAGCCCTGTGCCCAGGGACTGGATTTGCTGGGACTCTGTCTGTTTGCAAAGAAAATACACAGCTCTGAAAGTCTCCCTTGTACTGGATTTAAATAGCTGGTTACCTTTTGAGTTGTGGAAAGCTGGCTGGGCTGGCTTTGGTATGCAAGTAATCCTGCTGCTTTGATCCATGAGATTCGTAGCATCTGAAAAGGCACTGATATTTGGGATCACAGAACCATAGGGGTTGGAAGGGGTCTCCAGAGCTCATCGGGTCCAACCCCCTGCAGAGTCCTCAAGACAGGTCACACAGGTAATACAGGTCAACATCCAGACAGGGCTGGAATCTTTCCAGAGGAGACTCCACACCCCCTGGGCAGCCTGTCCCAGGGCTCCCTCACCCTCACCAGGAAGAAGTTCTTCCCCATGTTGGTGTGGAACTCCCTGTGCTCCAACTTGAGGCCATCGCCCCTTGTCCTGTCCCCACAGACACTGAGAAGAGGCTGGCCATTTCCCCCTGTGTCCCACTCTTCAGATACTGATAACCATTGATCAGATCTTCTCAGGCTTCTTTTCTTCAGGCTGATCAGCCCCAGCTCACTCAGCCTTTCCTCACAGGGGAGATGCTCCAGGCCTTTGATCATCTCTGTAGCTCCTCTGGACTCTCTCCAGGAGATCCCTGTCTTTTTTATCCCAGGGAACCCACAACTGGACCCAACACTCCAGTTGGGGCCTGACCAGGGCAGAGCAGAGGGGGAGGATCACCTCCTTTGACCTGCTGGCCACGCTACTCCTGATGTGCCCCAGAGGAGCAGGGCATTGCAGGTACTTGATCTCATTGTCCACCAGGTTATTCTTAAGCACGTGCTGAGATTGTAAAAGAGCAAACACCAAAATTCCCCAGGGATCTGCATTTTAGGAGGGCTTTACCGTTGACAAGGTTCTCAGAAGTGCTATCTGAGGGCTTCTGACCTCCTTTACAGACTCCTTGCAGGAGTCTTGGCTCATTAAACTCTACTGCAAAGAGCAAAGAGCCATTTTCCTGGTTTGCCATTTAAATTAGGCAGCTCTTACTTAAGAGATACCAGAGCCCCCAGTGGATCTGGGGGAAGCTGCTGTGCAGAAAAAATGCCACAATACCAAGAGGAAAGTATTTAAAAGTAAGCAACTTGCAAATGCAGCCTGCTTTTTTTTAACTCAGACTTTTTTTTTTTTCTTTTCACCTGCAGAAATGCAGTTACCAGCTTCACAGTCTCAAGGAAGCTTAGTTCTAATTGTAACTTTTTAGAAGGAACTTTCAACATCTGTTGGAAAATGCAAGCTGAACTGTGGTTTGCCTGCGAAAGCTGCTGTAACCCTGTGGATTTTATGTGGTTTTATCACATGATGCTTGCCTAGCCCAGGACATTGTTGTTTGTGTCAGAGATAAAATGCAATTCTGGTTCACGAGTTCCTACTGAAGTCATATGATGATCATTCACATGTTCCAGCCATTGTGCACTGTGCTCAAGCCACAGACACTGGCCATTAGCAAATCTACATATTGCAGGGGTTCAGCCGCGATGTCATAAGAGGAGGATACTACTATGGGAGGCTGTGTGTGTCAGCAGAGCACAGGACTCGGTGCTTCCTTCCCCTCTGCTGTGGCATTACTGACTTGGCAGCACATTTTTCCTTCAGGCTGCCCCAGAGCTCCAGAATCCCCATCATTTTCTGCTCTTCTGCTTAACCTCACCCACCATTAGGGCCAAATAAGAGTCCCCTGTCCCTAACAGTGGGTGAGATTTAGTAAAAAGAAAAGCTCCCTGCACAGCCTAGGACAGAGGCACAGGATATTCCTACCTTGGCCCTCATCAGAGTCCCTCCATGGCACTAAGGGCTCATCTTTCTGTACAGCTGTTGCTCATTATTGAGCAGAGTCAAGCAGTGACCGCCCTGTCCTGTGGTTATTTCACACTTTTCTTTGTGCCTTTTCCTCTATGACAGCTGCTGAGAGTTGGGACATACTTGGGTTTTTGAATGAAGGGGAAGCCTGTGATGTGGACCTGTGAGTCCAGACATGAAGCTGTGACATAAACCAGCACTTCTGCACTTCCACCTGTCCCTTAAACCTTGGCTTTGCTTCCAGCTTGCTCTTACTCATTTGGTGATGGCATAGGAAATGTTAATTAAGCAAGTCTTAGGACAGGGTTAATATGTAATTCTGAGCACTGTAGACTATTCCTGTCTCCTAGTGCTGCCCACTAGCAAGTGTAAGTGATGCCAACCTTAGGTGGGTGTGCTGAAGTGTGAGGAGTGTATGAATAGGACACTGAGGACCTTAGGTGGGGAGGGTTGCCCAGTGCTAGTGTAAATGGCACTAACTGATGGGGATGNGGGGGGGGGGCTGAGATTCACAGGGGAAAATCACAAGTGGTTCTCAATAGTGAAGGAAACAGGCGTGGGGCATCTCCTGTGTATGTAGGGTGGATGCAGATCCTACCCATCCTGTAGGTCAGTTCCAGCCGAGCCCTCCTAACTCCCTTTTTTGCTGTTCTTTCTGCCTGAATCTCCATCAGAAGGTACCCCTTGGACCATTTCTGCATCGTTTCATGGAAGTTTTCTGGCTCCTCTGTAGCATTAACTGTGTTTTTCAGCCTCACAATTCTCATACTGAAAACAAGAGTAACAAGTCACTGCTGTGCCACTCTAGAAAGACCAGAGGACTTGGACACTGCTGGGGAGAGACCTATAAAAATGGTGTCTTTTCTCTCCTCATATCCCTGTAACGAGAACCCCTCTCTCGTTCTGTGTTCTTCTCACTTGATTATTCCTAATCAGTGTGTACACTGTGAACTGCTCCTTGGTGTGACCTGGCTGCTGCTCTGTCGCCCGGGCTGTGCCCGTCGCACTGCTGCATCCCCTCTGCCCCAGTGGGCACAGGGAGAAAGATGAAGGCAGCTGGAGCTGATGGTTGCCATCCTTCCTTTAAACACTTTGGTACCATCCTTTCTTCTAATCCTAGGTCTAAAAAAAAAGTCATTTGGTAAAGCTTTGGAGATGGATGGCTAATTGGAGGTTGGAGTTGGAGTGACCTGTTAGCTGGTGTACTGGAAGTAAAACAGCTCGGCATTACTTCCTACAGCCAGGCTGCAAAAGACACTGTTAAATACTCTCTTACCTGTTTTCCTGGGGCATAAGCCTTCCAGCTGTTAAATATCTTACCTACAAAGGGAAGCACGATGCTGCTAAGCAGTGATTTCAAGTCATGTGTCTTAGTGTGTCACACGTAATGTCTGTATTGCAGAAACTCTGCAGCGATGCTCAGGTGAGAGTTTTTGGGAAATGTTGCCAACTCAAGCCTGGAGGAGACAGCTCTTCTTCCTTGGATAGTTCAATCAACTCATCCTCCTCGTTGTCTGATCCAAAAGAACAATGCCCAAAATACCAGGTGAGTCACTCTCCTTTTTTAATTTATTTTTCCCATAACCCATGGCAGATCCTAATGGCAGGTGAGGTACCAAATGTTTTTAAATGCTTGAAATTAGAGACTGGTAGTGGAGAGCAGTTTTCAGTCAGAATCAGACTTTAGTTCTGACTCAGTAATGTTTAATTCTGTAGCTTTGGGTTTGAACAAGTCTAAAACCAACCAGCTGGTTCTCTCAGGATCTGTCTCCAATGGCAGCGATTTCTGCAGGGCGTTTGTTCTGTCGTATGACCCAGGTGTTACTTGGTATGATCAGATGTGGCACAAATACCTCATCTCAGTGTAGTTGAGGTAGTATATTTTACTTCTAAATGCCAGGGAAATGAGAGAGAAGCACACTGTCTGTAGGGATGGCCTGTGTAACAGCTTTATAACAAGGGATTCAGTGCACTTGAGTTACATTTTACATAAGAGATTCTGGCCATGAGAGTAGCTAGAGTCATCTGACACGGATATATTTCTGTCATCTCTCCTTCCATGGATCACAAGTGTTTTATATTAAGCCTCCCTAAAATAGAACTAAGCCCTTCCACTCTTTGTAATGAAGTAATTGTGTGTTTGAGGGAAGCTGCTATCTCCATGACTTACTTTGAAGTACAGTACTACTGATGTCTTAATCTACCAGAGATAGAAATGAAGAACCTTTCAGTGCTGGCTTCCCCACTGTCACCTTAGCTCTTGCTATATTTGGTGAGCTGCGTATTCTTGTTTTCCCTTTCTCATCACACACTTTTCCACAGCTTTAGTAAGGTGGCTGAAGGCTGTGTTTTCCATTCCTCCCTTCCTGGAAGGGCATGTAGCTGTGGTTATGAAAGGAGGAGACGTTTCTGTCAGCAGCTTCCTTCCAGAGCAAAACAACCTCCTTCGTGCATTGTGTCACCAAGAAAAACGATGCTCCCCTGCTATCCAGAAATTGTTGCTCCTACTGGGCAGGCTCTGTGCAAACAATGGTCCAAGTTATTGAAGGAAATTAATTTCAGTGGTTGGCACGACAGCAGCTTTTAAAGCTGTGGAAAGTTTTCCCTTTCCAGCCCCCGTTTCCTCATGCGTATCACTTAGTCAAAACCTTCCCCAGTTGAACTGAAATGATCTGGGGCTGTGTGACTGGCTCAGAAAGCGTGCAAGAAACTGTCAGCCTAAGTTGGTCTTCCCCATTCCCCTTCCAGGCTTGCCCAGGAGGGAGCTGGGAGCAGGAAATACTACAGCTCTTTACTGCACAATACAGTAGGGGCCAGAGTGAGTTTGTGCCGACACCAGCTAGCCTGGCATTTCCCATCTTCTGACTGCTGTGTCTGGTGACCTCAGAAGTGACTTAATGTGTTGGCAGTGTTTCCAAGTCCTTTTATTGTTTGGGTTTCATTTTTTTAGCAGTAAAATGGAAATCTGTAGTAGATATACTACTGTATGTATACTGTAGCAAGGCTGTAGTACTTTTTAAATAGCTCTTTGCTTCCTTCTTTAAATACACTTTATCTATAAAAGCAGGTTTAATTGGAAGCTGAAATACAGGGGTTTGCTCCATGCTTCCACACTTAATTACGTCCTGTCCAGATCCCTCACAAACATGCTGAGAAACCATTAAGATGAGGCTGAACCTGGTTCTGAGCTTGCCCAAACCTACTTGCACGCTGTGACGTAGCAGAGGTGTTACCTCTGTGCCTGCCTGTCACTGGAGCTGGGGCTGAAAGGCTCTTGCTGATCGTGACGTGTAACATACGTCTCTGTCTGTCCTGCCCTTCTAATTAACCTCTGCTCTTGGGTACTGGTGGGATACCACTGCCATAAATGCTATTTTCAGCGTTGTAATTTCCAAATCATGCAAATCCCACTGCCTCTGATGTGCTAATGTGCAATAACAAACACCTGTGGGCATTTTATGATCAGGTTTTATGTGAGCTGGTGACTACGACCCAGGGAACTGGTTTGTGTCCAGGCTGTCAGTGCTGGAGGCTGCACCCTTTTTGCCAGATGCTCCTTGGCTATTTTTTGTTTGAGGTTTTAATATTTAACCCCTTTCCTCAGTTGATTGCACTCTACTTTGGTCTTGAGTGACCTTTATTTTGCAGCATTAAAGTCCCAGAGAGTTGAGCTGTAGCAGTGTTTCCATAATAAATGCATTAAATACGTGCACCTTCTGTTACACATGGTAAAATTATTAAATGCAGATGAAATGCCAGACCAAAACAGGCCATGGGTGCATCTTCTCATGCTCTGTGCCTTCAGCATTCCATGTCTCTGCCTTTCAGAGTAAAGGGAAACCCCCTATAATTAAGTTTGAAAGCAGCTGATTTTCACTTGCTTTTTTTTTTTTTGTTAATTTGGTTACTTGACAAAGAAAATCAATAACTGATCTTGAAGCATTTTTTCCTCAGCTTTAGAATTAGATTTTTCACAACAGCAAGAAGTTGAAACCAAAACCAACCATCAGGGGCTTGACATGGATTCAGAATGAGCCCTTCAGTTGGAGATGGGCAGCAGATTCCAGAGGAACAATCATAACGTTTGGCTGTAGTAATTTGCAGTGTTCTTACTTGAAGATTTCATGATGCTGGCAGACCTATCATTTCCCAGGGCCATTAACAGCAGTGCCTGTATTTCCTTGGAGCTGCTGGGTCATACAGACTGATTTTGAAGTCTGTTTTTTCTTGTGCAGCCTGTGGTGTGCTTAGGCAGCAACCTGGGGGGGAGGTAAAGATGGAAATTTCTCCAGGACCCAGCAAACCATGGGATTTTACTGTCACATGAACAAACCTTGCAATTGTATCCTCATTTTTATAACTGTGGTTGCTCCTTTTAGTCACCCTCTCTCTTTCTTGCGCTGATAGCAGATTTCAGAGGTTAATAGTGTGTCTGTTAAAGTACCATCATCTTAATTGAGAGTGCTTGAGAAGAGCTAAAAATTGAGAAGTGTTTTAAGTGTGGTGCTGCCTTTTGGCTGATGAGCATTTCCTTGTCCCTGCTCTCCTCCTGTGGGCTGGGGTGAGCAGAAACATGGAGTGCTGGCTCCTTACCACTGGTAGGAATCCATGGTGAGGACACCCTGTCCTTGGGTGTGCTCTGAGCTCGCTGCCTGACACTGGGCAGAATGTTTAGATCTGTTCCAAGCCTGTGCAGGAGGCTGGGTGAGGATCCTGGTTGTTCAGAGCTTGGATAAGGGATATGGAGATAGGACACAGCATTTTCCAGGCACAAGGTTATTTCTGTGACTGTTTTTAGGGACCTTTTGGAAGGATTACTCCAAGGAGGTGTTACTAATTTATCATGCACCTTGATGGAGATGTATTGCTCTCTTGCACAGTACCCAAGTACATCATCTGTGGACTGCCTGGGCTTTGTCAGGAAGGGAGCATGGTATTTTAAATTACACAGGGCACAAATGGAGAGCCAGCACTAATCCTCAGCCAGCCTAGAGATGAAACAGCCCTGGATAAAGAGACAGTAATGTCACTCATTGAAAGCATACGAATAAGATGTGTCAGCTGAGCAGCTGTCTCCAGTTGATTGCCCTGAGTAGCTTTTTAATTTCAGGGGTTTGTTTGCAGTATTTGATCCAGCCTGTGATGCAGTGCAGTGATGTTCCTCCTTTGTATTTAGCCAGTACACCTTACAGCAAGCTCCCACCACCGAGAAGCAGGAGTAGCACAACTTCAACCTGGCATCATGATTCTACAGCTCTTTGCTGGTGCCAGCACAGGAACACCCCAGGGAGAGATGCATCAAATGCAGAGTAACATCCACAGATAAGCTGAGAATTCAGTCTTAGTCATGAAAGCACTGGTCCAACTCTGCTCCAAAGCAGTCTGTACAAAGATCTCCAGTGAACTTCTGGTTCTTCTTGTCCAGCAGACACAAGGCTTAGGCTTCATGGTTCTTACTCTTAGAACATTGTAGTCCCCTGACTCAGCACAGTTTGAATCTGCTTTCCCTTGCCCCCAGGATGGGTTGGGTTTGTTGGACGGTGTTAGTGGCTTTCCTCACAGCCAATGTCAAGATCACTTCCTATGCTTGACGTGTTCAGCAGTGCTATAGCAAGGGATTTTGCATGTTCATATTTTAAATAAAGAATATTTTCCTTAGTTCTACATTGTTGCCTTAATGGAAGTTTCTAAAATGCCTAAAACCAAACGGTGGTGGGGCTCTCTTTGCAGGGTTCTCGGTGTTCCTCAGATGCTAACATGCTTGGGGAGATGATGTTTGGCTCTGTGGCCATGAGCTACAAGGGCTCCACACTGAAAATTCACCAGATCCGGTAAGATGAATGTTGTTTCCTGCTGGTCATTTCCAAAGACTTGCTCCTTAGAGCTGCTGTGTGATGAATGGAACACCACAGGTGCAGAGCAGAAGGAATTTCTGGCTTTGCTTTAAAGTTCCTGTGGTGCCAGCTTTGACACAAAAGGCTGTTAGGTTGTGTTTGGGCCTGTGAAGTGGGAAGGAAAGGCTGTCTTGGCACCGTGTTTGATTCACATCCTCCCTTTGCTCCTCTAGCTCGCCTCCTCAGCTCATGCTCAGCAAGGTTTTCACCGCTCGCACTGGAAGCAGCATCTATGGGAGTCTGAATACGTGAGTCCCTTACAAATTGTATCTCTTGGGCCAAGCAGGTGAATGCAGGAACACAAAAGGCTGGGGTTTGGACCCCCCAGTTTCTGTCCCAGTCGTCTTGTTCCCCAATCTGTTACACCCTATCAGTAGTGTCCTCACCTTTCCCAGCAATTATCTGCACCTCAGGTTGCTTCCAGTGATGGATGAACATTCCTTTAATGCTGCTATGGTGGAGCTTGATATTGTAAGGTAGAAAAGTGCCTGCAACCACCAAAGGAGAAGGAATGAGGACACAACACTGGAGTCAGGGAATTCAGTCTGAGATGAAGAAAGAAGTGTTACAAAACCGTCTGGCTTCAGAGGGCTCAGTGTTTAACTGTCTATTTACTGACCCCCCTCAAGACCATGGCTTAGGCTGTGAAAGCTTTTTCTGGTGGAAGCCTGCCTTCTTACCTTGTCTGTTCCATTCCAGCTATAGTGAAGTAACACTGTATTCTGCTGAAATGCAATTCACTGGTTTTGTTGTGTCTTGTGTTTGTTGTAGGTTGCAGGACAGTCTTGAGTTCATTAATCAAGACAGCAATACATTAAAGCCTGACCACAGTACCATTATGAACGGACTTCTTGGGAATATAGGTAATTACAAACAGATTTTATTTTATTTCCTGGTCTGTTTAACTGAGTAATCAGAGATTCTAGAATATGAAGGCCTTCTATATGGAATGAAAATTAAAAAGACAAAGAAAGGAAAGCTAAAAATGTTGGTGGGGTTTGGAGGAAAATCGGATGGTTCAAGGAATTATTACACAGCTGTGTGTATGTGTATGCACATAGGAGAGCTGTGCAGATACAGTTAAGTTTGAATATAGAAATAGTTGGGAAATAACAGCCTGTAGGAGTATGAGCAGTGCATGTGAGCTCGGGCAGGACTGACTCTGCCTGGGTCAGTTCCCTGGTTTTATTCCCGTTAATAATTGTCATTCTGTTCTGTCCTCTGGCCACCTGAGCTGTGTGCTTCCTGCCAGGCTGGGTTAACCTTCCACAGTGGCACTGGAGTTTTCCATCACAACAGTGTGGCTTTTAGTTCTCTTTTCTCCCTCTCTGGAAGCTAAGCAGTCTTGCAAAGCTTTCTGGCACCTCTGGTTCTCAGCCTTTGTGGAAATGCCTGGGTGAATGCTCTGTGAACATCCCAGTACAGAGAGAGGGGAAGATCTGGCCTTTTCCCTGTGGGAACTGTAGAGTTGATAGTAAAGATACTGTACTTCGGGGCTTGGTTGTCCCATACAGCAGCCTGATGAGCTCCTCAGCACATCCTCCCTCTCCCTTGGTTTAGCTTGTTGACTTTCCAAGCAAATGCCTCTTGTAATAGATGGATCATGGGGTGACTTTATACATTTGCTTTTTGGAATATTGTTGTGTGTAAAATACACATTTCTGGGAGTAAGGAGTGGATCTGGTGGCTTTGTTACTCCATGTAGCTTTGTTACTCGGAGTGTGTAACTTTGACACAGCCCTAACCATTGTTGGGTGTGTTTACTTCTCTCCTTCACACTGACTTCAATAAGACTACACCTAAGCATGGGCTTAAAATGGTTTTCAGGCTCCAAAGCCGTATACCTCATTAAAATAATGCCCAACAGTCCCTTTATAAGAGAAGCCAATTAAAGCTGTAAGAACCTTTTATCTATTAAATGTTTCCTGAATTTACTACGTTGGGAAAGTTAAGATTTTATTTTTCTCCTTTTTCCCTTAATATTCAGCATTCCTTTCAGGCTTCAGCTGTGATTTTTCACAGTGCATAAGTGAATGAGGTGCCTGATCTGACAGAGAGGAACTGACTTCATCTACTTTTAGGGTTTTATTGTGGTTTGTGCTTGGCAAAACTCTGCAGTGATCTAAACTGCAAGTTTGAATGCAGATAACACAGCTATAAGGTGTGGGCTCAGTGTGATAGAGGTGTAGCCACACGTTCATCACGTCCAGCTCTGTCACCAGAGTGACTTCCCCACCCAGGAGAAGAGGATAAGTGCCCTGAGAGCTGGCCTGGAGGTGGAGGCACCTGGGTGTGGGGGTGTGCAAGGAGAAGCGATGAGGTTGCCTCCTAGAAGAGGATGCTGAAACTTTCTTTGCAGTTGAGCTGCCCATGTTTTCAGTTGGTTTTCAGTCGGTTCTGCAGTGTGTGTTTGCAGTTCCCCTTTCAGAGCAGAGGGAACCCTGGGCAGAGCAGGTAAAGAAGTTAATCTGTAACTGCAGCCTTGCGACCAACAGCGCTTGCTAGCAGAGGCTGCCTCTGACTCACCGGCTCTCACCAGCCTGTGACAGGAGAAGGGTCTATGTGTTTTGGTTGGGAGCTGTTTACTAGCTGCTTTTTTTAGATATGCTGCTTTTAAAAAGCCAAACAAAACACACTGGTCACGTCCTTTTCTTTCATGAGTCAAGATGTAAGAGAATGGAAGGGAGCTTTGTTGAGGTCCAGGCTTCACGTTTGTTTTATAATCAGAAAACTTGGAGCAGTAGCTTCAAATTTAAGAGAGGGGACTGGTAATTAAACTCATTAAAAATAGCCATGATTTTTTTCCTGGCTCTGTGTACTATAAATACACTCTTTCCCTGGAATATCTACAATCCTGTTTTACTTTTAGAATGGACTACTAAGACCACTAATGTTTATTTTCTGTATGATCGTTTCACTGCACTGATGTACTGACTGTTCTCAGAACAACCCCTCCAGCCTGTAATTTTCTGTTGGTTCTACTAAGCCAAATTTCTGCCTGCCTTCTCCCCCTCCTCAGCAAGTGTTCCTCAGCCACCCCACCAGCCTGGATGTTAAAACACACATTGTACTCCACGATGAATCTCCTGTTTGTGATCAAGTTCGGCTTAGAGCCTGCATAAATTAATCATTTTTCAGTGGGAGGGGGGAAAAAAGAAAGCCCCAAAAAAAAAGCCCCCTTGTAGAGAACCCCCATCCTTGTATGGGAGACAGTGCAAAGCTGGGTCTATTATTTTAACTCTATAAATACTACACAGCTCAACTGTGAGCCCTATCCTTGAATCAACATTCTTGTTCCGCGTAAGAGCTCTCCTCCTGCATACGTTACTCTGCGTTTACGTTGGCTTGTATCTTCTCCCTGCCCTGGCCCCCTCCCTACAGACTGTTCTGCTTTACTAACCTCATTCTTTCATGTGTATTTTACGTTTTGCCATGTAGGTCTTTCACAGCTTTGCAGCCCCAGGCGGGCATTCTCAGAGCAAGGTCCGCTCCGCCTGATCCGGAGCGCCTCTTTCTTTGCAGGTTTGCAGTGTGCTGTGTGCTGTTGCTGTGTGGCTAGTCTAGCTGGTGTGGTGGGCGGTGTGCATCTGTAGTTTAGCCCTGGAAATAAGATTTTTAATTAATTTTTCATTTTATAATACGAAATGGACAGTGATACCCACTCTCTTTACCTTCTGGGTACATGCCTTACATCCCTAGGGGACAGTGGGCTTTTTAATAATCCTCTTTGGGGCTGTTTTGGAAATTTATATATTGAATTTAAATATTTTTCACATTTCTGGAAATAATAACCTCACACTAGTGTGAAGCTGTCTCAATCTGGACTTGTTTCAACCAGACTCTGAAAACTAAAGCTAGGCTTAACTAAACTGGATGTTTTGTGCTCTTAAGTGGCTGGGTCTTATTTCCATGGCTGAGTAGCTTTTATTTCACATGCACAGTTGTAAAATAGATCACGTTTAAAGACTCTTGAGCCTCAGACACTTCTGATCTTGTGTATATGCAGACTGAATCTGGATGGCTTACGGCTCAGCTGAACAACCAAGGCACTGCTCCCAATTTGAAGTGTTTATTTTCTGTGAGGAAGCATTCTAAAATCCTTCTAAATTAAATATATAATACCTGAGAAGGCTGATGTATGAGTGAAAGTCATGCTTATATTGGTTTTGGATGTGATTTTTGTCTATACAGTGAATGCTATGATGTGACCAACATCCTTTTGGTACATTAAAATTTCATTAAAAATAATCTGCATCTCAAAACAAGCATCCTCCTTTTAGTTTGGACTGGAATAGGAGTATGGACCTCAGAAAAATACATACAAGCTTTTGAGAGAAGTGTTTTTGGCTTGTTCAGCTAAGCAGCCCTTCTTGGTGATGGCCTTGTGCAGTGCTGTTGATCTGAATTAATGAGCATGGTTTTGTTTCATTAATTACATGGAGATCTGCGAAGAAGAAAGGAACTGTATCTCCCCCTGCTAATTGGTATTCCTTGTTTTACAGTTCACAGCAACCCTATGGATATGCCTGGGAGGGAGCAGAATGAGGACAGGGACAGCGGTATAGCAAGATCTGGTAATGTCGGTTCCACATGTTAACCCTGTAGACTCCAAAAATACTCAGTAACATTCATCCCTGAAATGTCTGTATGTCACAAAATAGCTTTTCCTGTGCTGAAATAGGATTTCCCTGTGCTGTTGTGGGTGTGCTTTAAGGCTTATATATATACACGTAAGCTTCCAAATGATGTAGGTGTCCAGGGTGTGGCATTAGGAATCTCACAGAAGTGATCTGAACAGTGGTGCTGTTCATTAAAGCATGCTGCAAATAAGCCAAATTACCTATTGAAGTGAGTTTGCAGCAGTTCTTAAACGATGCTTGTTAAGCTGTTTCCAAGTTGAGGAGGATGGTGATGTTAAAATGTGAATTTGCCCCCATAGTGCCCTCTCCTCCCCCCAAAATTCAGGGGTTTGGGCACTTAAGGATTGGAGAGGCTGTTAAAGGATGGGATGGATGTTCTCCTTCCCACAAAGAATTTATTTCCTGAAACTCAGGGTTGATGCAGCCTGTATGTTGCCTATTATATAAAGCTGCAGGACTGTCCCACCCTTGCAGTGCTTGTGTATCTTGTTAATGTTAGTCCAGACTGGTTATTTTTGTATAAGACACATAGTTAAGCAAAAGAGAAGGCACCTGAGAAGCAACACCAGTTTATCTGGAGGGGCTTTGGTTAGTTGCTGCTTATGATTTTCCACACGCTCTTTCTTCTGAGGAGATGTGTTTTTATTCCTCTTGTTCCTGCAGCCTCTCTCAGCAGTCTGCTCATCACTCCCTTCCCATCTCCGGGCTCTTCGTTCAACAAGAGCTGTGCCAGCAGCTACCAGCGACGCTGGCGGCGCAGCCAGACCACCAGCTTGGAGAATGGGGTCTTCCCTCGATGGTGAGCTGGGAATGAAGGTGCTGGGTGCTGCCCATAAGTGTGCCACCACTGCCAGCTCGATTCTGCTCTTGCATACAGACATACAAGAAAGGTGTGGGACTGTTGGAGAGGGGTCAGAGGAGCCAAGAAGATGGTCAAAGGGCTGGAGCAGCTCCCCTACGGAGAGAGGCTGAGGGAGCTGGGCTGGGTCAGCCTAGAGAAGAGAAGGCTGTGGGGGGACCTCATTGCAGCCTGCCAGTCCCTGAAGGGAGCAGAGGAACAGGAGGGGAATCGGCTTGTTAAAGGGCAGAGACTGGCAGGACAAGGGGGATGGAGTGAAGCTGGAGGAGGGAAGGTTTAAATTGGATATTAGGGGGAAGTTCTTCACAGAGAGAGTGGTGAGGGGCTGGAACAGGCTGCCCAGAGAGGGGGTGGGTGCCCCATCCCTGGGGGTGTTCAAGGCCAGGTTGGCTGGGGCCCTGGGCAACCTTGTGTAGCTCCAGGCCTGGAGGTTGGTGGCCCTGCCTGTGGCAGGGGGTTGGAACTCTGTGATCCTTGGGGTCCCTTCCAACCCAGACCAGTCTGTGATTCTGTGATCTGCTCTTGCTGTTGCTTTCTGTGGGGTATTTACAGAGGTGTAAGTCAGGCTGCACTTCAATGCCTCATCTTTTTTAGGATCTGTTTTCTTCATGGCATTCATTGTTTCATACTAGCTGGGAAGCCTTCAGCAAAACATAAACCTGTAGGCTGTACTTCTGAGGATAAGGAGCCCTAAAGCCCTACTCCAAACACAAATTTGTGGCAGAGATGGGAGAGAACTAGAATACTGTACTCTAATCCCACAAGCACTTTGAATCTGGCTCCAGCTTCTGCAATTGCAGGGCCAGTTGTTGGCTGCTGGTAAAGTGTATGCAGTCAAAGGTGATGATTTGACAGCACAGGCAAACAAAAGGGGTTTTACTGAAGTTAAATATTCAAGAACTGAATTACACAGGAAACCAATGTACAGCTTTAAGCCATGGATTATGTTAACTCGCTGTTTTTTCCATGCTGCTAGGTCCATGGATGAAAGCTTTAACTTGTCAGATGACGGCTCTGGTCCTAGCCCAGGAATTGTTAGGAAGAAGAAGATAGCAATTGGAGTTATTTTTTCACTCTCAAGAGATGAAGATGAAAACAACAAATTTAATGAGTTCTTCTTCTCACACTTCCCTCTTTTTGAGAGTCACATGAACAAACTGAAGAGTGCAATAGAACAGGTAAACACACAGTCTTGATTCTTGCACTTGCATTGCTGGATGTGTCCATGTCCCCCCCAGCCCTGTCACATGTAATTCCTAGCTCTTGCTACAAGTTTACAAAAGTGGGATCAACTTGCCCTTGGGTATTGGAATTGCACCAGAGAAGAGCTTTGCTCCCCCTCTCTGATGATGCTCCTTACTGCTAGCAAAGGCACAGCACAGGGTGAGGACAGAGCACTGCAAAGGCATTCCTGCAAGCTCCAACAGCCCCCGGGCTGTGTGAGCACCCTGCAAGCCTGGATCAGCCAAGGGGAAAAGGTGCTTTTAAGGCCACATCTGCCTCCCCACCTCAGCTGTATTGGAGTGGATTGCAGGGGCAGAGCCTATCCCTAGGCCATTCCAGCCTGTAAATAAATGTTGAGCTTTATAAATATATATATGTGAATTTTTTAAAAATCCCCTGATTCCCTGTGTAGGAATTTTTCAAAGATCAAAGTTTCAAATGTGTGGTTGGATTTGTTTCAAACCTCTCTTCTAGGAAAGACTCAGTAGTTATGTTGCCACTGCAATGAAAACTTTGACCCCTTTTATGCCTTGAATGATGAAAAGCACAGAAGAAGCAGAGGCTGCAAATGCATGTGCTTCACCTATCTTTCCTCAGATATGAAAGTTGGCACTTGGACCATTGTTTTATCACTTAAAAAAATTTATTTGCATGACTAGTTGCATGAAAGATAAAGTCAGACACATGACTTTGTTTTCCAGTTTCTGGGCTGCTGTAGCTATGTGTTACTTATCTGTTTAATGATTGTTTTCAAGGCTATGAAAATGAGTCGTAGATCAGCTGATGCCAGTCAGCGGAGTTTGGCATATAACAGAATCCTTGATGCCCTTAATGAATTCAGGTGAGCAGTTTGTCTCCTGTCTCTTGTGTCTCTGCCTTCAAAAGCACTCAGGTCTCTTTTGAAAGCATCTTCCCCCTAGTGCAGGATAAGTGACTGTGTATAAGTCAAGACTATGACTTGGTCAGTCTCAAGTCATCTCAAAAGGGAGTGTGGTAAAGGCATTGGAGATGGCAAGCCATCAGAAGGTGTGTTTCTAGGCTTTCACAAGTGTGTATATCCACGGGTGAAGAGGTCGTAGATGATCAAGGGTTTCTGTGCTTTAGGTGGTAACGAAGCTCCCAGCAACCTCAGACATTCTTTTACTGGGGGAGAAGGGGGAAGAACTGCAAAGCCATGTAAGGGAAATCCTCCCCTAGTGTGTATTGTCCTAATGTGTAAGCAAAGCAAGGCCTTTTCCTTGCTCTTAATTCCCCTCTAAAGGCGTTTCAGATAACCAGCTACTGCAGAGGACTGTCTTCTTCACGCAGCCAAGTGCAGTGCTGCAATCTCTTCCTATCGGTACCTGCAGAGCGCCTCTATTCAACAGTTAACATACAAAGTACTGCAGATAAGCACATGCCTGGCATTTAGCTGTATTTTCTTTCATAATTTAAGTCATGGGGAGGGAATTAAGATGCAATCCTTCTGTTTCAAGTGATTCATCTGCTCCCAGATGGGAGTGGCAGGGTGCTTCCTTTTACAACCAGCGTTGGAGCTACTTTTTAAAGACATTATAGAAGATAGTGCTGTGATGCTGTACAAAGACCATCCTGACATCAGGATGTATTTTACTGAGCAGTGAAGGATCCTGAGGGCTGACTCATTTTCCTACAGCTCCACAGATGAGGTGGCATTGCAGGATGGAGGCACAGCATATTTCTTTTAAACTTCTTTTAGCACCTCAGCTCCGGGCGGTTGCGAGGGAGGGCAGAGGACATGTTCAGTAGGGACAGGAGGAGCACGTGGGCCTGCGGTGAGAGGTGCATGGGATAAGCAGTGCCAGGAGAAGGAGAGGAGGGAGCTCGTGACTGCTGGGAGCTGCTGATCCTGCCCAGGGGCCTGAGACGAGTTCAGCAACTCTGAGCAGCCGCCGTGGTTCCTCCGCTCCCCCCCAGCTCTGCTCTGCCTCTCCCTGTTCTCACCCAGACCATTTCTCTGCATTCCCACCCCCTGGTAACACCACCTCCCCAGCTGTTTTCCCAAAACTTTCCCCCCTCGAGATAGATTCAGTGGACTTTGCCCGGTCTCCTTTGTCCTTCCAAGTTAAACAGTTCCAGAGTGGTGGGGAGGGGCGCCTATCCCGGGTCCAATGTAGGAAAAACAACCCTGAAAACCCAGGCCAAATCCCCCTAGCTGGCTTTTTCCTCCTTGGAGGGAAGCTCTGCCATGCTGAGCTGGGATGAGATGAGGCAGGCTGCTCTCACCAGGCTGAGCAGGAAAATAAGGTCCGACGGGACACTGGAGGATTGGCATTCTCCCTCCAGAGCCTCTGAGAGTCACGTCATTCACATGACACAGCCATTGCGTAACCAGCACTGGGAAGCCTGTGTCTAACCACCAGTTTTATGTAGAGGTTTCCATGGTGATATAAATATTACTCTTTAATAGTGTAATGAGGTAAATTAAATCCAGTTTCATTTCATATAAGTGGATTTCCTGGGGCAGCAGACTAGGGCAATTCTGGAGGGGAGGGGGGGGGTTTAAGCAAGTGCATTGAGCAGTGTGCTCCAGCTGGTGCCCCCAGCCTGGGCCAGTCCAGCTGGTGGGCAGGGTCCTCCTGCCATCACCGTGCCTCAGCGTGGCCTTGTGTGCTGCTGTCAAGAACAGCATCACTGCAGCACCCAAGAACCACTCACTCTTCAAAGCAGCACAGTATGTGCCTGGAAAGGAGGAAAAAAATAGGCATATTATTTAAATACTGAAGGCTGGATGCAAAATCCTTTGGCACAGATTCAGCAAACCCATTTAGGCCACTATTATCTCTTGGGGCGTCTGCTTTCCCACTGAAGTCACGGGGAAGTCAGGAGCCTTAGTCCTTTGGTGAACCTGAGACTTGTGTTGATTCCTGCCCTCTTAGCAAATTGTGCTGGAGGGAAGGAGGGTGCTGACTCCAGTGGGTTGGTGTTTCTAAACCCTGTGCTGGTTTAACTCATTGCAGGGTTGGGGGAATTTTGGTTTGGGGGTTGTTTTTTGGTTTGTAAGGATTTTTTTAATTTTAATTTTTATTTAACACCAGACTTTTAAGGGGTTCTCAGTGTAGCTGATGTGCACTCATCTTGTGATGAGAATAACCTCAAATCCCTGGGGCACAGGGGTCTGTCTACACGCTGCCAGCTGATCAGAGAGGGGAGGAAGGAGCAGCGGTGGTTATCGTAGCTGCCTGCCACCCAAAAGCCCCCCAGCCCCACAGGGATGGAGCTGTGGTTGTAGGCCAGCCCGTGACCTGGGTGCTGGGGGGCACCATGCATCTGCAGACATCTCCCTGCTAGCACTGAGGACTGAGGGGGAGAAAAGGCAGCAAAACAGGCCCTTTCCCTCTGCTCTTATCGTTTCATCCTGGGAAAACAAAGCTGCCTTCTCAGAAAGGCCTGGGCTGGGGCTGCCTCTGCAAACTGATATTTGCAGAATTTGATAAATCTGCCAGCTCCAGGCCTACCCTCATGTCCTTACTCACTTCACAGCAGTTTTTAATATTTTTTTAAAGCACTGATGGGTTTAGCTATTAACACTTGACTTAGAGGCTTAAAACTCTCTTTGGATGTCAGCTGTGCAGACACATGACTTATGAAATAAGCTACTGTACTTGCATAAACATCTCAACTCCCCCGGTCCCCGAGGCCAGTGCAGCACGCTGATAATACAGATTATGCATCTGACTAATACCTGTGTGGCAAATACGCAGACTGGCAAGGAAACGCTGAGCAGGAGGCCTAGGGAAACACCTCACACTGCTTTCTGGCAGCTAAATTTGGTCCTTGATTTTTCAGCAGCTCCTGCTGCTGTGAACGGGGGGGTTTCACTCTGTGCTGCGGGCTGGCCCTGGGCACAGGAGTCACCTGGGCTCCCTGTGTGGGACAGCCCCACTCCTGCACTCCTTGCAGCAACCCCTGCCTCAATTTTCCTTGTCCTTTTTAAGGAAAATTCATCTTAGGAAGGAATGAAGCTAGAAAGATGCATGTGAATTTTTATAAGCCACTGATGGGTTTTTTTTCTTTTGAAACAGTTCCCAAAAAGATCATAAGCTTTGCCTTTATATTGCAGCTCTTAAGGATCAGGGCAGCTCTCGCAGCCTGGTGCTGAGGGTCAGGAGGTGCTGAGGGTCAGGAGGTGCTGAGGGTCAGGAGCGTTTCCCCTGGGGAGTAAGGGTGCTGCAGAGGGATGCTCGCATCCCCGAGGAGCCGCCTGTCTTGTTCAGTTTGTGCAGCACCAGGGAAAGGTGTCTCACACTGCTACTAACATGCAGGACAAAGGCTGGGGAGGTTTGTGGGTGTGTTTGGGTGAAGCAGGGAGCAGCACAGCACCTGACTGTGGCCATGCTGAGGGCAGAGCCAGTCGCCTCGGTGCCATCTGTGCCCGCAGAGCTGGCAAACCCCAGAGGGTTTGCAGGAGAGGTTTTGCTCAGGTCTTCATTTTCCTTTGCCCGGGCTGAGCGTTGGTTTCAAGCTGCTTGTTAGATGCAAAGGTGTTTCCTGAGGAGCTCCCCTGGCCCCCAATGTGCTGCACCCATCGCTGGTGCCGAGGTGCTGGTAAGCTCCAGGCTGCAGCTCAGCCTCCCAGCAGCGTTTCCAAACAGGAACCATCTTAGATGTTCTGCAGGGTCTGTCATTAACTGAACTCCCCCCTGGGGTCGGTGAGGGGAGGGGGCTGCTTGCTGCAGAGGGCCAGGAGAGCTCAATTGGCTTTTCAGTGGTAGCTCTGTAAATCCAGTTAACTTCCCTCTGGTGTTCTGAGGAGGGGGGGGGTTGTGTTGTTGCCGTTTTATTTTTGGTTTTGCTCTGCACTAAATGGAAGGAGAGCATTTCCCTCCGTGTCTGCAGAGCTGGAAAGCAGTTAATCCTTGCCCTTGGTGTGTGCCATTGCTGCCTGCGCTGGCATGGAGGTTCCCTGCTCTGCAGTCACATGCCTGCTGGCCGCCAGCCAGGGCAATCTGATCTCTGGCTGAGGAAACACTATCGGTTGCAGATGCAGCCAGGGTTACCAGAATAGTAAATAACGAATCACAAGACTCAGTCTATCTTTTCAACAAAAACAAATATTTTAATACGTTGGGTTTAGTGTAAAAGGAGTTTCTTTTTTTTTCCTGTTGGTTTATTTTTTTCTCAAGCCAGCCGAGCTGTGAGAGGCTCAGCTGGGGTTGGTTTGCATATGGAGGAGAAATAAGCTTTATTTTATGTGAAGTTGTGCAGTTTATCTTTCAGCTTCTGAGGTCAGCTGTGTCTTGGGGGGGGGTGTAGGTTTCAATGCTTGTTTTCTCCTTTGAAACTCATAGAGCTTTGAAGTCCCTGGGCTTGGGGTTTCTCCCTTTCTTTGGGCCTCTTCAACATCCACTCCAGTTGATGGGCTGCGAACAGAAAGCTCTCCCTTCTTAATCCCACCTTCAATCCCAGTTTGCTCCTGCCAAGGCACAAGATCCCAGTGCTGTGGGGACCCTCCTGTTCCCTCACAGTGCAGCGGTGCTGTTGTCCCTCCCCAGCTGCACCCCCCAGTGCCAGCTTGTGCCTGGCTCTGTAGCCAGGCTGTGCTTCCTCCCAAGAGAGGATGGTAACATGGAGCGGTGCTGAGGCTGCTCGAAACTCACTTCACCCACAGCAGAGCCCGCTGAGTGCTGTGGGGCAGGGGAGTGCAAAGGTGACTCGACTTTCCCCTCTCCAGCCTGTTGGCTGTTCTCTGGCTTTCCCATTGTGCCTGTGGCAGTGGAGCAACTGAAAACCTGACCTTTGAGGAGGATGGGGTTGACTGTTATGAACACACAGGGTAGATTTTGTATTTAATGGAAAGCAATAGAAAAAAATAAGGCAGCAAATGCCACTGCCCCCCTTCACCCTCTCTTCTTGAGCAGCCCTGGTGACTTTGGCATGGTGCACGGTCACCTTTGACATCCTTTGGGGAGCCACTCTGGGGGTCCTGTCACCCAACAGCCACTTTATTCTAGGCCAGATAAGCAAGGAAGAATTCCTTCCTCCCCTGAGCACTCCCAGGAGCTCTCCTGCTCATGCTTTCTTGGGAGTTTAAACTCTAAACCATGGAAGATCTGGCAGCTGCTGCTCGAGTGTGTGTGCCTGACGTGCTCAGCCATGGCTTTACTTCTGGAAGTGGCCATAAATTTTTAGACAGGCATATCCAGAGAGGATCTTTATGAATCAGGGGTGGTACTAGGGATAATGGGACACTGTAAACCTGAGTCTTGTAAAACAGAAATACCTCTTGTAGTAAAGCTGGTGCGTTAGGTGGGGACAAACCTGAGTTCATCAGGCATTTCCTTTGGGTTGTTTTTTTTCTCAGGCTACATTTTTACTGTGATGAAAATACAGGTTCCCATAGTGTCACAGTGTAGGTGCCAGGCTTAAAACTGCCATTTGCTTTGTATTTTAGAGGAGCCCAGCAGTAATCAGAAGGGGTTTCTTAATCTGGTGTTTCACTGCAGAGCCCCAGGTTTAATCATACAGTTACTGTCCTCTCTAAAGTAAAAAAGGAGGTGGGTAGGTCTGTGGGGGAACTTTGACTCCCATTAGCTGTATGGAAAGCTCAGAAGTGACCTGGTCCCCAGCTCTACACATCCCCACTGTGGTGGGTCTGGCCTGGAGATACAGCAGGTTTTTAACCCAAGGAGGAAAGGAAGGGGTTTTTATAAGGCATGTGCACCTAAATTTGCCCTAGTCATAAATCAAGCAGAACCCTGGGGGATTTACATGTTTGGAACAAAGTGGAGAGAAAGCAGGGAGAGGAGGACAGCTAAAAGCCATTTGTTCCTTCTGCTTGGGACCAGGTCAGGGAGATGTGTGGAGAACCTGTGAGGCTGTGAGGTGGGAGGGTGAACTGGCTAGTTTGGGTAAGGCTTGGTGAGAGAGATGTTTCTGCTAGGAACCACAGCTGGACTGAAGTGTTGTGGTAAATTCTGAGAGTAGGGATCTCTGCCTGTTGAGATTTGCTTTATGGCTGTTTTGGTTTTGTTTTCCAGAACAACTATCTGCAACCTGTACACGATGCCACGGATTGGGGAGCCTGTCTGGCTTACCATGATGTCAGGGACACCAGAAAAGAACCAGCTGTGCCATCGCTTCATGAAGGAATTCACTTTCTTGATGGAAAATGCTTCCAAAAACCAGTATGGTGGATTTCAGTTTTTAAGTTCCATATGTGTTTTATGCCTTTTTATTTCACACCCATTTTTAGGATGGGTGTTTAAAGTCTTGGTAATCAAAAGGCTGGTCACAAACACCTTCTTTTTCAAACAAAAAAAAGGAAAGAAGGAAGTATTTCCCTCAATGCCTGCTTCCCCTCAATCCCCTACGTTTCAGTGGAGGCTGAGCAGTTGAAACCCATCCATAGGAAGCGCGTGATGGGTGTGTATGTCTGGAAGGGCTTGAACATACCTTATGAAATGCATTCATCTACCTTTCAAAGCCAGTTATCATATGATGAGCGAGGTTAGACACTCAGGAAGAGCCCTGGCTGTAACGCTGCCTGACCACAAATTGCTCTTAAACCCTGGCTTCTGTAAAATGCCACTAAAGAAACTGTGTGCTGTGTTAGCACTCACCTCTGTGCCTGCAGGACAAAGCCCTGAGTTAAAAACTGAGAAAGAAACTTCTAGATAAACTCCTGAGCCTCTGATAAATTTACTCTTTTCTCAACACTTCATCTGCTTTCCCCAGGGCATGGATAGGGGAAGCTTTTAAAGCCTTTGGCTCCATTGAAGCCCTGAAACGAGCACAAACATGTGAAGTTGGAGTGGGAACAGCGTGGAAAGACCAGCCCTTGGCTCTGGGGAAGCTGCTCTCTGCAGCATGGGGAAGGGGCTGCTGCTCGACCTCTTCCAGCTCCTCCACCAGCCTTGTCATCTTGTCCCTTCCAGAGGTGGGAGGGTGACAGTGGTCAGTGTGCTCCACCTTGTGCCTCAGTGTAAAGGGAGCAACTGTAGGTAGTGGTGAGGGGTTCAAATGTATTTTCCTGCTTCCCTGGAAGCTTTTTCCTGGGATGGATTCCCTCAGTCCCTGCCATCTGAGCCCTGTGCACCTTGGCTCCCCTGAAGTGCTCCTGTGTTTGGGTTGGTTTCCTTGCTTTTAAGTGCAGTAAGATGCACGCTGGTGGAAGCAAGAGGAAAACCAAACCCCATATCCTTTTCCATCCAGTTTTACATCCCCCTTCAGCGGTTCCCAGTGAGGAAATGGGGCTAAGCTTAAACTACAGCGTTCCCCGTGCTTGTGAACTGCTCAGATGGCGTTATCTGCAGGCTCAGCGGCCGCCAGCACCATCTGTCGGCACCCGGGAGGCTCCTGCACGCTCCTCCTGCCAGCACATGGGACTGGGAGGAAGCTCTGCCCTCTACGGAGCAGAAACCATGCTCTGCTGTGACAGTAAATCAGTTAAGGGTTTTCAGGAAGGCTTTTCTACTTGCTTGCTCAGTGAACACTCTTGCCTGAGCTACAGAACTTTGGGGAGGGGGGGTTATTTTTGAAAAGGAGCAGCCACGTGTGCTGAAACTCCCTCATGGTTAGATGAAAGAACACAGCACCTAGACATTTTGCAGGCTCTGTAGCAGCAGCCTTCATCATCAGTTGGAGATCTGAAGGGTTTGGGATCTCTTCCTTGGAGTACAGAGGCCACACAGTGCCCCTGTTTTCTTACAGTGACCAAAACAAGTTGGGTTTGAGATGTTTTACAACATAAAGCTTGCAAAATAGGAAGTCTCATAATTCTTGCCAAACAGAGGAAGTGAGATGATGCTAGTTTAAAATATTTCATTTTACTTTAAATGTTGTTCTAAAAAGAGCTTTGCCAAGGTGAGAGGGAGGGAGGGGACAGCCCTCCCTTCTCTCCCCAAAGAAGCATGACCAAAGGGATGACCTCTGCTGACTTAAGGTTGTTTCTTCAAGCCTTGGTCTGTACAGATTGTAGATTGATTCTAGATTGTAGAACTCTTTTTAGGTAACATCCTGAGCCTGTACCGGGAAAAAGCCCTGATATTGAACATTTTGCTTCCAGGTTTCTCCCTGCGTTACTGACTGCTGTCCTGACTAACCACTTGGCCTGGGTCCCTACTGTCATGCCCAATGGCCAGCCACCCATAAGGATCTTCCTGGAGAAGCATTCTTCCCAGAGCGTGGACATGCTGGCCAAAACTCATCCATACAACCCCCTGTGGGCACAGCTGGGTACGTGGCAAACACCTGTAAACCATCCAAAAGCTTCACATCAAGAGTTATGTGTGTGCTGGGCTGAAGGGATGCTTGTTTCTTCCCACTCAAGTTAAATATAATTTATTTTTTAATTCAGAATGAGACACAAGTGTGTATTTCAAGCCTGGAGGTGGTCACTGCTTTTTTATATGTGCTGTAATTTAAGGTATTATCGGTTGTAAAGTGGCAGCCAAAAAGTAAAGCCCTGGTAGTCACCTATGGCAGCTCTGTTAAGGTCACCTGCCCTGGGGATGATGGAGGATTCTGGTTCTCCCTCCATAAGGAAAAGGAATGTCTGGGTTTTGGGATGCTGCTATCAGTAAGGTTGTGGAAAATCAAATCAAGGAAATCCATGTTTGATAAGGAATGAACATACTCTCAATACAGGAAATCATGGCTAGGCAACCCCCTGGGTAAGGTCTCAAAGCCCTGATGGATTTCAGCAGCTACTCAGTGGCTCAGTGGAGGAGATGAGCTTCCTACTCCCTGGTCAATGTGTCCTGCTTTGCACACAAGCTCTCATGGCACTGGTTAGGAAAGTTTTGTGAGGCTGCCCTATTCCAGGATAGGCAGGGAAGGACAGGGAGTTGGCAAGGAGACTTGATTTCAGAGCTCATGGCACTCCAGGGATCCATGGGGGTTAGGTTGGTCTGTGAGGCCTCTTGGATGCCTTGTCCCCCCCATCCCTGTATTCATGCAGTGACCTCATCCTTCCACAATAACATGTGCACAGGCATTTCCCCAGGTGAGTCTGGAGGACAGTCAAAACAGCCCACCCAACCCATAGTAGAGCTCAGGGGGAAGGAAGAGAAGAAGGTTGGCTTCAGCTCTGCACCCACCACTGTCACACTTTGCCCTGGGTCTTGGCATAGGCTTGTTTCTCCTTGCAGCTTTCTCTTGGTGGGTAAAAGTTCAGCCTGGGTTCCAGACTATCCAGGGTGATTCAGAGCAGATGCCTCCTCTCTCCCATGGCTATATAAGGAACCCAGGAGATGAGCCCCTGAAGCTCGGGCCTGAAGTTAGGTGGTGTGAATACTCCCTAATATTGAGATCAGATGTCTCCCTGACCAGCGTGTCACCTTACATGTGATACCAACAGCATCTTTGGGATTCTCTGTGTTGAAAACAAAATACTAGCGTAGCTGTCCTCACTCTTCTGCTCCAGTATTTCCCTGCTGTGGACCTGGCCTTTGGAAACTGGCCACAAGAGTTGTCTGTTAGAAGAATAATTTGTTTTAAAGATGCAAAATGATTGTTCTGTTCCCTCTTCCAGGTGACCTGTATGGGGCTATTGGATCACCTGTGAGACTAGCGAAAACAGTTGTGGTTGGCAAGCGTCACGACCTGGTACAGAGATTGCTTTATTTCCTCACTTACTTCATCAGATGCTCTGAACTTCAAGAGACTCATCTTCTAGAAAATGGGGAAGATGAAGCCATTGTCATGCCTGGAACTGTTATAACCACCACGCTGGAGAAAGGAGAAGTAGAGGAGTCTGAGTATGTGCTTGTCACAATGCACAAGAACAGGGGCAATTTGCTACCGACGGAGGCAGAAGAAACAAGAACCCCCAACTGCAGCTGTAAATACTGCAAGTGTCCCACTTCCCTTGCCCAGAACATCGAAGGGGGTTCACAGCAAGAGAGGGAAGACACCCAGAACACTCCCAAGGTAGAGCTGGAGTCTTCTTCAGATGAGAACAGAACGATTGTTCCTGATGATGGCCAGGAAGATGCCGTTGATGTTAAGCAGCTCAGACCCTGCCTGGATGCAAAACTAGAGCCTGTGGTGTGCATGGGCTCAGCTTCACCAGAGAAACGTGTTGGGGTGGAGTCTGGTTTGGAGCCAACAGCAGATGTGTGGAGGGACAAAGACTCGCTGGAGTCGGGCAACCAGGCAGTCGGTGTGACCAGGTCACCTGGGATAGCAGTGGAAAAGAAGCCCCCAGATAAGCTCTTTGGTGATGTGTTCCCTTGCAGCGCTGCTGAAGCGCAGACAAAGGTGACTTTCCTCATCGGAGACTCCATGTCACCCGATTCAGACATTGAACTCCGAAGTCAGGCAGTAGTGGAACAAATGGCTAGGCATCACAGCCCGCCAGCCACGGAGGAAGGAGTGTCTGCTGATCAGAACTGTGAAGCTAAACAAGCTGTTGAGGACCAAAATAGAGACTGTGGGACAGCTGAACCCTTTCCTCAAGTTGCTAGCGAGCATCAGAGCTGGAATCCAAACCAATACACCGAGAGCATGAGCCTGTTTGATGAGTATTTTACTGATGACAGTTCAATTGAAACCCGGACTATTGATGATATTCCAGGGCCAGCAGCTACAGACCTTCTTGCTCACAGCAGTAGCTTAGAGTTTTCTAAAAAGCTGTGTACAAAGACTAGCAAACCACCTAGTGAATTCTGTAAATTTATGGACTCTGTTCGACAAGAGACCTACAAAAACTGCTTTAGTGAGCAGGACCAAAGAGAGAAAATCTCTATTCGTGTCCCCCATGGGGACAGGGAGAACACAGAGAAGAAAGTCGCCCCAGGAATTGACTGGGACATTCCAAGAAATGAGAGTTCAGACAGTGCCCTGGGTGACAGTGAGAGTGAGGATACAGGTCACGATCTAACTAGACCAAGCAGTAACTATTATGGAGGAGAGCAAGAAGATTGGGCAGAAGAATACGAGATTCCTTTCCCTGGGTAAGTGCACCAGTAAGGGAGCCTAAAAAAGATAGAGCCTCTTCTCATGTCACATGTGTGGAGGAATGTAGCCTAACTTGGCATCAGCGGTTGGAAAAGTGTCTCTTGAGCCTGCTGGTTGTAAAGGAATATAGAGAGAGATCAGTGGTCTGGAAAAAAATACTAATTGTGGATTGTGATCTTGGCCCTCACACTTTTCTTCCACAATGGTCTGGCTTTAAGCTGTTTCTTTTTAAAAAGTACCTGTGTGGAAGCTAGAAGAGATCCAATGAATGTGAGAATGCACCCTCTCTGTGAGTGGAATTTGGTGTTTACAATTGTATGCCTCTTCCATGCCTTTCTTGCAGGTCAAAGCTAGTTGAAGTGAACTCTGTCCAGCCCAGTATTGCCAATTTTGGAAGATCCTTGCTGGGTGGCTACTGCTCCTCTTACGTCCCTGACTTCGTTTTGCAAGGAATAGGAAGCGATGAAAAGCTGAGGCACTGTCTGGTGGCAGATCTGTCTCATGCTGTGCAGGTAATTAAGCTATATTTGGTAAATGTATTTGTCACAGTAGGGAAAGGCAAATGTTTTTGAATGTACAAAATTGTTGGAAGTGGAAATATTTACTGTCGCAGCTCTCGTCAGGTTCCTCCAGTCCCAGCTCACCAATTTTTTCTCCCTCTCAATTATGTGTGTGAAAAACATTATTTCACTGCAAATCTGGAGCACAAAACCTCAGACTCCCACTTGAAGGGAGCTGAGAGGCTTGTGCCCTTGAGAAGATGGATCTTAGTGCTGAGCTGGAGAGAAGTCCTCTGCAGACACGGCAGCCTGCTGATGGATGGAATGATGTGAGGAAAGACCCAAGGCTGAGGTGGCCACACGTCTCTTCTCAGGCACACAGCCCTGCTGCAGTGCTGAGGCTCCCTCTGCTCCCTCAGGACACCTCCTCCTCCCGTGTGCATCTAACCAACGTGCTGCTTGTGGGGCAGAGCATGTTCCCTGTGGCGATTATACCCTGGGGACACTGCTCCTCCATGGGGATTGTAGTCAGTGTCCAGTAGTGCTGGTTTCATTAGGAGAAACCAATATGGAGATAATTGTCCTGAGGGATTCACGCTTCTCACGTGCTGGGAATCACCTCTGCCCCACAGATTTCCCTGGATGAGCTGGGGCATGGCTGGGAAGTGTGGGATTTCTGACCCCTTTTGTTGTTACTGGGAGAGGAGTGGGGAGCAGGCTGGCACTGCAAAGCCCGACTCTGCTCCCCTCCAGTTTATTCCCAAGGGAATGGGGAAAGACCCCCACACAGCCAGTGAGCAGGCAGGCAGCTTCCCCCAGCGCTCCCCTGGCAGCCTCTGACGCAGGGGACACGGCTGGTCTTGCTATGGCCCATCCCTACCTTTCTGTCACCTTTCCTTGTGCCCAGCCCTGCAGGGACAGTTTTCCCTCCCTGTGTGGCTGCTCTAGGTGTGGTTTTAAAGCCTCTGTGTTTTAAGCCAAACGTTTAAGCCATTTGTGAAGTGCAATTGGTCTTGATTGAGGAAACAGTGTGAGGTGGCTGCTGCTGTCAAGCTCAGGTGTCTGAGCTGTAACCCAGTCGCGGTGTCCATCCATCAGCAGGCTGAAGCTGCAGCTCCAACATCACAGGCTGACAGGGTACAAAAGGACCGAGCGAGATTTGAGGTGCTGACCTTGGAGTAAAGCCATAACTGCCCCCCTGTGCTGTGAGAATTCCCTGTGGGATCCTTGGGAAGGAGACTCTTCCCAGCAGCGCAGCCCCAAAACCACTGGGGGAGGGCAGCAGGGTTCCACATTGCCCTTTTCCAAACCTCCCTGGCTCCAGAGAGGTGAAAGGTTGGAAGGATCTGAGGAGCTGGATGTAGGCTTGGTCCTGGACTCCCTCTGCTGGCTCTCCCTTAAGGAAACCAGTGAGAACTGGGAATAAACTGACGTGTTACCACAGCCGTGTTGAACAGCAAGTTGGGTTTCTGGTACTGCCAGCTTTAGGGATTTAAGGTGTACTTCAGCTGGGTCAGAGCTCTCTGGCAGATAGCAGAAGATACAATTATCATACAGGGACACACTTCCAAGCCTGGGAGGAAATGTAAACTTGTGCCTGTCCTTCCAAGAGTCCAGTAAAGCTCTGGTTTTGTTGGATGGAATGGAGTTCTATCCACGTGTTCCTGTAGTTTAGGTGAAACAGTGCCTGGGATGCTCTCCCTGCTACCCAGGACGGTGTTGGTTTGGGATGTTGGGATGTTGGTTGTTGTTGGCCATTCTCATGGTTCTGCTGTTTTCTGTGTGTTTCTAGCATCCTGTTCTGGATGAACCCATCGCAGAAGCTGTCTGCATTATTGCAGACACGGACAAGTGGACAGTGCAAGTGGCCAGTAGCCAGAGGAGAATCATTGATAATAAGCTGGGAAAAGAAGTGTTAGTCTCGAGTCTCGTCTCCAACCTGCTTCATTCCACTCTTCAGCTTTACAAACATAATTTATCTCCAAACTTTGTAAGTATGAAGGACAGCTGAGAGGGTGATGGCTTTAAGGCATCCTTCCACTCCTTAAGTTAGGGTATAGCGCTGTCTTCTCCCTGACACGACTCCCTTTGCTTTCTAGTGTGTGATGCACCTGGAAGATCGGCTGCAGGAGCTCTATTTCAAAAGCAAGATGCTGTCTGAGTATCTCAAGGGCCAGATGAGAGTTCACGTGAAGGAGCTGGGCGTGGTGCTGGGGTAAGATCACAAACTCCCTCTGAGCAGTGCTGCCCTGGGCTTCCCAGTGCCAGATCCTCCACCTGCTCTTGCTCCAAGCCCAGCGAAATGGATTCTGAAATGGGACTGGGACCGTAGTGTGGGATAAATCACATGGGGCTGCTGTCTCCTCCTTAGCTGCTGCTGAATCCTGAGGATCCCCTGGCCTTTCTCCCTTCCCTCCAGGCAGGAAAATGGGCTCAGCAGGCCAGAGCTCATCAGGCTCCTTCCTTAGTTGGTCAGTCATCGCTGAACAGCGTGAGGCACCTGATTCCTCCAGGTTTACCGGCCTTACATGGCAGAAATCACCCTCTGTGTGATGGAAGGCACATAATACCCCTCTGTGGGTGTGGGGCACGGCACAGAAGCTATTTAGGGGGTGTTTATAGGGAGGCTCTGAATATCTTTTTGTGCAGAGGAGTACAGGCTGAGCAGGAAGGCACATGGAGCACGTGTGGAGCTGGAGACGGGGCAGCAGCTGCAGCGGGATGAGCTGTAGCATGGTGCCAGGGCTTCTGTGGCAGCAGCAGAACTGGTGTAGCAGAGTCCCCTGCTCCTGTGCTTTGTTCCCTGACCAGTGCTCCCTTTACTTTTGGGGGTAGGAAGGAATCTGTGGCTTTTCCCCCCTCTTTCTGCCATCTCAACAGTTTGTTGGCCCCATGCAAGGTAAAAACCCAGCCCAGGAGCAAAGGCAGAGCAGCAGCCTGTCAGTGTGGGCAGGAGGGGATGGTAGACACAGTCTGGTGGGTGAGGGCCACGTGAGGAGATACCATCACTGGCCTCAGCTCTACTTACAGCCTGCTGCTTGGAGCTGTGTACACTCACAGGCCTGGAGCAGGCAGTGCAGTTGCTGACACACGTGTTCTCTCTCCCAGCTACAGTTGGGCTCAGATTAAATGTGCCTCTTCTGCTTCCTTTTAGGATTGAATCCAGCGACCTCCCTTTACTGGCAGCTGTAGCAAGCACTCACTCTCCATACGTTGCCCAGATACTACTTTAAAATGCCAGAGGCCAGGGACGTTGCCTTCTTTCCCCTCTGGAAACAAAGTGGAAGACAGCTTGTTCTGGCTCCTTTCTCTTTGAACCAAGAAAAACAAACTGCTCATGGAGCTGCAGCACCTCCATATATGACTGCCTGGAATGCAAAGGGCCTGAGATGTTCCCTCTCCTGGGTGGTGACTGGGGAGAAGAAAACAGAAAGGATAAAGAAAGGGAAAAAAGCAGAGTGAGCCTGAAATTTCCACCGTGGAAAAGTGAAGATTTGAGCAAAAGCTGAAGATCTGCATTACTTCCTCAGTTCCTGCCACAGTGGCTGACTGTAATTCCTGTGGGGTGGTAAGGAAGAGCTGCTTTGAGGAGTACACGATGCTGTCACTGGTTATGAACCTGACCAGGAACGTGGCAGCTGCCTCCTCTGGCTTCCACTGATCAGGAGCTCGATAAGATTCGGGATTCTCAAGCTGCAGTGATTTGTAAACGACTTTTTCATGTCACAGTCCAATTCTGGATACTTCCCAGTGGAAGAAGGGGGGTGGGAAGGGGAGGGGGGTTGGTTTGGTTTGTAAAAAGCTTATTAATGACGCTCAGCTCCAAACATTATTTATGATCTTTCTCCTGGGGAGAGGGAATAGCAGGAGGGACACATGACAGGGAGGAGGCAGGAAGAGGCCAACAGACAAACTAGAGGGAGATTCTCTCTCTCTTGGCCAGATGTTGTAACCAGTATTAAATGTTTATAATGTGTAAATGTTGCTTTATCCTAAGTGATGCTTTTCTTCCACAATGAAATCAAAGCGTTTAGGGGAAAAAAAAACCCAGAACAAAAAACAAATCTCAACTGACTGTTGGCTGAAGTGTCCCCACGGCCTCCCAGAGTGACAGGACTGTTACCTCTGACTTTTCTACGGTCTCTAAATGTTCTTGCAACGTCACGTTCTTCTTACAGCAGTCAGTCAGCTATTGAAATAATGAACTTAGAAAGAATTGTACCAAAGCATCGGGGAAAAACTGAACAGACTATTACCCTTAATTGCTCAGGTAACTAATTGATACCTTTTTTAAAAAAACAGTCTACAAAAAAACATGCACATTGGTTACACCAGGGTGTAGGAACAGCAACATTATTTTTTGAGAAACACCCTCGGCGCAGACGACCGATCCCTTTTCTACTCACTTGTGTAATTACCAGCAGGAAATGTTGTTTGTTTTATTCTCAGCATTTCTCCTCTCCTCAGCCATCCCTGTTTTGTCAGTGTATATACAGTAGTTGTACGAACAGCCGATGGACCCAGTCTGGTGTAAGTAGTGTAAATACACAGCGGTAGGCGGATTTTGTTTTCAAAGGCTCTACTACCTCAGTTTAACTGGACACTTCATTAAGGCTTTTTTCTTTGCCTGTTTGGCCTGGCAGCCAATTAATGTCGCTGGTTTTTAGGTTCTGTTTTCATCTGTATTGAAACTCCTGGGTTATGCGCAGTAGTAGGAGGTACGTGTTGGCTTGGTCACTGAACTCTATAAACAGTTCCATAAATACATCGTTCTGTAATCATCTTTTCAATAGGATAGCAAGCCTGCTATTGTTTTTGGTGGAGTTATTTTAAATAGCAATTCTATTTTAACCATTTGATAAACTTGAAAACAATAGGAGAGATCCCTGCCCCATGTCTGGTGACGCCGAAACTCCCCCCCCGCCCCTCCCTCCCGGGCCGGGCTCTCACCCCGAGTGGCTTTTTGGTAATATTTAAAATCTGTAACTTCAGACTCTGTTCCTGGGAAGAGCGACACAACCAATGCACACCCCTTCCCATGTGGGACTGAGCCTGTGGCAGTGCACAAACCAGACCTTGGTACAGGCAGTGTCGTTGGGAACTTGTGTGTGTGTAAAATCCAACGCTGACTCCCACAGGGAGGAAACTTGTGTTCAGTGCCTGGTCTAAGGACACGTTTCTCCCTCCTCTTCTGACATCTTTGCCACAGAGTTCTGTTCCTCTGGCTGTTGGAAGGAGCACAAAACGTAGGGGCCCAGTTGTGTAAACACGTTTTTAATGAACTAGAGGAGTGAGCTCAGAAGATGACTCTCTGACTCTGCTGCAATCCATTCTGTAGCCAGTAGTTACAGCTCTGAACGTTGTACATCGATCTGTAACCTGGTGATGTTTATGCTGCTGGGGGCTGTTGTTGTCCCAGCTGAGGAACCCGAGGACACGCTCCTGCCTTTGCCTCCGTGCAGGTTCCCTTCCTCTGTGGAGCCGCCTGCAGCACAGTCATCCTGGCAGCTCCCAGGCCGGGAACGCATCCGTACAGGGAAACATCAGCTTCTCCTCCACTTCACCAGGATGAGCTGAATCATTGGTGTCGCTTGGAAAGGGATCTGACTCCAGAAAGGCCCTTGTGCAGTGTGAGAGGAGGATTAACCCGAGCAGGGGAGAACTGCAGCGGTTGGGTGGCACCTTCTGCTGTCTGCCCAGGGCAGCCCGGTAACGGTGTGTTGTCCTAACGATGCGTTGGGTCGGCCCCAAATGAAGCAGCCGTGGATGCAGCTTCCTCCTCATCCCCGCAGAGCCCCCGGGTCTGAGCAGCGCAGTGACACCCTCTGGAGCGAGCAGTATTGTGGCCAGAACACAACCAGAACCCTGGTGGGATGGGAAGCGATGCTGTGAGGTGACTGAGGGTACGTGAACCACGCGGTACGTGTGTTAAATAACCCAAAAAGGGATCTTTTACAGGACTACAGCATCGACTTTTACAAGTATATCTCAATTTTTATGTGAATAGAAAACTAATGTTTGATTTCTTTCTTCCACTCTGACCTTTCTCCATTAACATGTCTTAATTTCCTGTCTGAAAACAACGTGTACTAGGCACACAGGTTGGCAGAGTTGTCTTTGTTTCGATTGGCAAATGCTGGGCTGCTAAGAACAAAGAGATATTTAAAAGAGAGGATTTTACACCTTGCCTATCTTCCCCCTGTTAGTTATTGTAGATGTTTTATGACAATTTTTTTGCTTTCTCTAAATTATTTAGATGGTGGTACTTGTAAAATGCTGGGTAAAATGTACATACTTGTTCTCTCTTCTGTTTTTGTATATATTTCCCAAGATGTGCACTTGTATTATAATAACCATTCCCAATTTTAGGGGAAATTTGTGCAATAAATGCAGTATGTCAGTTTACTTCTGGTACATTTTGTGTCCCTTTTTTGTATGTGTGGTGTGGGGGGTGTTGGTGAGTGTACAGCTGTAACCCTCTCGCGCTTGACATCTGTCTCCTTGCTTCCTCGTGCCCGGAGGTGCTGCAGCCAGTTAATTTGGGGTCTTTTAAGGATTTGGTCATTTCAGACAGGAATTTGTGTTTGTGCTTGCTGTCCTTATCAGTTGTGACGCTGCTGGCCCTGAAAAGTGGTAGTTGGGCAGGAGGGTGATGCTGAGCACCTGTACCCAGGTGTGGCTGCACAAGAAGCAGCGTATCCATCAAGCTGGTCTGTACATCCATTCCCAAATTTGCCTGCAGAGCCGTTTGTCACCAGCTGAGTGTAATTCCTCTCCTACAAGTGGCCGTGTTTGTGCCCGTTACGATCCCTGTTCTGGCTCTGGGCTGCTGCCCAGGAATGGAGGTTATTGAGAAACCCTTGTAAGGTTTCAGTGCCCCCAGGTTCAAAGTGCAGTATGGTGCTGTCCAGAGAAGTGGAGTAAGAATCCTACAACAGGAAAAAGAATTTAACTTGGGAAGATGGAGCAGAGCATGTGTACAGCAGCTTTGGAGCATTCAGATCAGTGCAGGTCCTGAACTCCTGGAGGGAATAAGTAATTGGCAAGAGATGGAGGAGACTGTTGCCTGGAGTAGCTGCGTCCCTGGGGTTTGACAAGCTTTCTCCTGGGTTTCTGTTGCAGCATGTACCTGCCCACGGTGCCCTGGCTGCACAAGAGGAGCAGGTTTGGGATGGGCAGATCGGCTGCTGGGCAGGAGACTCAGCAGCCCCAATGGGCAGCACAGTGAGACGGTGCAGGCCGGAGCTTTCCAGGATTTCCACTCGCACCTGCCAAGTCCCCTCTTGTAAAAAGATACCCGTGGCTGAGGTTGGGGGGGGTGTTCATCTCCAGGAGGCATGAAACTGTAACAGCACATGCAGGTGTCTAAGCTAGGGTCCTGAACCACCAGCACCAGCTTCCCCTTCGAGTAGGGAACCAATTGGGGAAACTGGGAGTGTGGAAGTGTGCCTTCACCTCCAGGGTGGCCTGATAGCAACCGGCTCAGTGCTCCGTGGGCGTGGGGCCACGTAAAAGCAATCAGTAGAGAATGAATTGCCTTTTAATAATTAGAGCAGAGGGGTTTGTTTCCTGGCTGGGTGTTCCTTTGCTGTGATGGATCTAAAAGGCAGAGGCTGCACTCCCAGAGCAGGGCTGGTGGGGTACAGTGGAGTGCACCCACTGAGTCCGGGCACCAGCAGCATCTGTGGCAGGAGATGCTCAGCTGGAGATGCCCCACTCCAGGGTCCTGGTGATGCGGTTGTGTGATCCGGCGATGCGTGTGCATTGCTGCTGTAAGCGGAGCATCAGAGCTGCTGCAGCGGTTGGGGGCTGGGACTCTGTGGGTTGAGCAGACAGCAGAGAATTAATCCCATGTTACCAGAGTAGGGTGTCAGGAGGCATCTTCCCGTTGGGGGGTGTGAGGTGCTGGTGCTCGTGCTGCTGCATAGGCGCTTGGCAAGCACGGATGCTAGCAGCACCATGAGGAGTATCATCACTGCAGCACCCAGAAAATGCTGATGTTAATGCCCAGACTTGATTTCCTTTCTAACTCCCCAGCTAGAGCAGGGACAGCACTTGCCAGCTGATGTCCTGCGTGCACCGCTACTCCTTTCCTGCAGTTCCAGTAATGGCCCTGACACAAAAGGGAGAGCCAACGCACTTGCCGAGGCAAGGGCAGGTGAGTGAGCCAGAAGCTTCCCAGTGCCCCAGCATCTCCCATTCCCTGCCTGGCTCCCAGGGGGCTGCGGAAGAGGAGGGGATTATTTTCTGCGTGGCTTAGTGCAGTGTAACCACAAGATGATTTCTGGACCCATGGAGCCACTCGCTGTGTTGCTGTCGGCTGCACAGACACCCAGAGCTCTGAAACAGCTCCAGAACTGCTGAGCCACTCCTGCTTTCTTCTCTCTCCGCAGATGAGACTTATGATCATTAAAAAAACAGAAGCCTTGTAGCTGGAGTTAGAAAGGAGCATGTACCATGGAGGTCGGCCGAGCCCCTAACGCCTGTTTATGTGCCGCAGCGGCACATTCTGTTCCAGCTGTCCCTTCCTCCTCTCTGACAGGCTCCAGGCACAGATTCAGGCTTGGCACAGCTGCTTCTCCTGCCCTAATGGTGTCTTTGCTACCCACAAACTCACGGGTTCTCAGGCTTTTGCAAAGTGCTGCCAGAGCTGCTGCTTTACTGGATCTGGTGCTTTTCAGCCGGGGTAGTCAAAGAACCACAAGTTCAAATCCTGGGGGCTCTACCCAGGCTTTCGAAGCAGGACCTGCTAATGTGGGCTTTGCTTCCAGCCTGCTCCCGGCAGAGGAGCCAGAAGGTAAATCGACTGTGCCTGGTGTGCCAGGTGGCTGCCCTGAAGGGGTGGTTAATCCTCCCCCAATCTGGGGTCAGAGGGAAGGAAGGGGGGCGTCCCTATCCCTGGAGTGGGGCAGGAAACCGCGCAGCCGGTGCTGCGAGTACCTATAGCCTTGGAGGTGAGAGAAACACTGACAGCGTTTGGATGCGGTGACAGCCCAGGCTCCACACGGGGCGGGGGGGGTAACTCCCGCCCCAGGGCCAGTCCCTAACAGGAATTTGAAATGCATTTCTGCCAGGTTTCGGTGTGCCAGCTCTGGCGGTGTCACCGCAGGCCGTGCATGAGGTCCTGCCTGGAAAGCACCGACATGGAGCCTCATGGAGTTTCCCGCGGGGCTCGACTGAGCAGCTGGGGTGGGGTGTGGGGTGTGCGGTGGGGCTCCGCCCCCCCCCCCGGAGGGACACTGCGGGGCAGCTGCCTCTGCCGCAGCGATGCTGCCGGCCATCCCACCTGCCTGGGGCTCCTGCAAGCCGCCTGCTCCCAGCCCCGCCTGGGAAGCGTAGTAGCAGGAGGAAGAAGCTGCTCCCATGTCTTTGTTTATTTTCATTGCTGAAAATATTTGTACAGCGGCAGGATTTGATTTCTGAACCTCAGCTGGTTCCAGCTGTTTGTTCCCAGCTGGAGCCGAAGGCATCTGCTGCGAGGGCGGGAGTCACGGCCCCAGCCCCTGCCTGCAGCGGAGCCCGGAGCTCTGGGAGCACGGAGCTCTGGGGGGCCAGTCCCTGACGATGGAGTAGAGGACAGGTGACAGTACGTAGCAGGTCCTGCGGTTCCAGGTGTGACTGCTGGAGGAAGTGGTGCCCCAGGAATGCCGCGTGTTTGGCGGTGAGGCGGGGCAGCCCTGGGCAGCCCCATAAGATCCTGGTTTGTGAGCCACAGCACAGTGACATGGGCCCCATCCCCGCGCCGTGAAGTCAGCTGAGTGCCAGCGCGGTGTTGCTGCCCTGCCCGGTACCTGCTGACCTGGTCCTGGAGGTCTGGGCAGCTGGTCAGTGGGCAGGGCGGCTCCTGCACCCAGGTGGTCCTGCCAGCCCTCGCGGTCCTGGCTGTGGTGGGCGTGGGGCTGAGTAACCGGCCATGGTGAGTTGTGGGGTGAGCCCGGCCACACTGCTGCCTCAAGGGCAGATCTGCAGCCATGCTGCACGCTGGAGCCCTGCAGTATGTGTGGGTGCTCTGCTCCGGCCCGGGGCGAGGAACCACGGTGAGGCCTGGGCAGAGCTGGGAAGGATGGCGAGGCACCCGGGACCACCCAGCAGGTCCTCATCCCAACATCCAGAGGCATTTGGGCGCTGGGAGATCTGCCAGCCAAAGGCGGACATCCCACCCAGAGCAGCACAGGAGACAAGTAGAAGCCTGTCTCTTGTGACACTGCTGCTCTGCCTGCTCCCCATTGCTGACTGGGCCCTGGGCAGGGAGAGGAGCCCAGTCTGGGTGCTGGTGCGGGGTCCTGGGGTGACCCGCCTTCACTCCCTGAACACCTTCAGCCTTGCTGTTTCCTTAAGGAGCTGCAACTGGCACTTTGGTAACAGTCTGTACGTATGTCTTCTTGGAAATGAAGTTACAGACCAAGAAGAGTCTCAGACTGTTATCAGGAGAGGAACATCCTGCCCTAGCCCATCTTCTCCCCATTACAAAAGCAGAACTTGGTGTGAACGAGATTAAGTTGCCTCCTCCGACCAGGTCCCAGCCCATGTGCCCCGGGGAGCCCAGGGCCGGACGGGGGCAGCCCTGTGGTGCTGAGGATGCTGGGGGCCATCCCTGGGCTTGCCCAGTTTTAGCTCATAAAGACATTGTTCAGTGTTGGCATTTTTTGTTTCAAAATTTCATTCCTTCTGCCCTTTCTGAGCCACTGAGAGAGAGGAACTTTGTCTGACCACGTGTCCTCAGCTGCTCTTGCTGCTCAGTTTCTCACCGCAGTAACCAGAGCGCCTGGTGAATCTGGAATTTGCTTTTTCTTCTTTGTTACCTGCTTGGCATGAGTTTTGATGCCTCTGGTGGAACAGAGCCAGCTGATTTTTAAGTAAAACCACCAAGGAGGAGCAGGAAGCTGTGGTGACATCCCGCATGGCTCTGCTGCCTTGAGCATTGTGATCAGCGCGATGCAGGGCTGCTCATGGTGTTATCTCGTTCCCAAGTAGCACGGGGTGAAGTGGCATCACTGGGACACACGTCTGCATCGCTCGTGGGATCGCTGGGAGAGCTGAAGGGGCTGTTTGTCCCAGCTGCTAATGGAAAGCAAAACCAGTGTTTCTTATGGAAGTGCATGTAGTGGGGCTGGGAAAGATGGTTGAGGGTGTTTCCTTGAGAACCGAGCATCTCACTTCCTACAGGCACGTGATTGTGGGTTTCTTGGCCAACAAAATGACTTTCTCAAACGTTTCCACTGATGTCACCAAAGGAAAAGCAGTTTGTCAAGGGCCTGGGGCTGGCACTGAAAGCAGCGGTGTGAGCGGGCAGAGTGAATTTTGGGAAGAGGGTACCAGTGAGTTTCTGTGCTTGATTTTTCCTGCCAGAGATGCTTTTCACTCTGCAGAACTTTGATGCATCTGAAAAGATTATGTTCAGCGATTCTTCTATAATTACTTCAAAATTACAGCCACGAGCAATTATATTTTTCAATGGCTTATTGAGCGCACTGAATCCTAAGAAATTAACCACCAAATTTTCAAGGAGCAGGTTTATTAATAGCAGCTGTAACTAGAAATCTTATCTAATTTCGATCACTACGGAAAGAGCAGAAAGAACAAGGGCTCCTGTTTGCATGTATTAACAATATGACTGATAAAATTTGCGGGAGACATTCTCAGTGAACAAGATAATTACAGCTGTGTTGCTGGTGCTGCAATAATTAATGAGGGTGAGCTTTATTCTCCCAGCTTGTTTTTCTTGTACAGCTCCAACAGTTTAACTAAAGGTCTCGATCCCTGTCATTTCACGTGACATTGTTCTGAGGCTGGTTCAGGCTGTAAAAGCCGTCAGCCTGGAGGCAAATTTGTTTTTCTAAATACAGTTTAAATCTGCGAACCATTTCTTAAATTATAGGTTAGTGAAAAGCAGGCCCTTCCCATGGAAACGGATACAGATTTTTAAGAACCATAGGCTTGAACTGATTTAGTATTAAAAGCAAGGGCCCCATCCTGGGCTGGGGAGACCCTGCTGCTCTGGACAGCTCTCCACAGCCATGAATTCACCCCCCTGTTTTTAGGGTGAAAATAATCCTGAACCTAAACAGAACTTTTTGGGTAGGGTGCAGTTGAGTGTCACATCCTCATCTGTTTTTTCCCTGGCTTGCTCGCTGTGGATATGGTGGGATGGAGGGTTCCTGCATCAGGTCACCCTTCAGTCTGTGAGGGAAGCAGCAGCTCAGGCAGCTCCGTGGGAGCCTGTGTGGCTTTGACTGGAGCCAGTCATCACTCAGAAATAGGGGGTGAATCCCCCCATTTTCAGAACACATACAGCAGAGGCAGTTTCAAAGGCAGCGCCTGTCCTCTGCCTTCATCACCTACCAGCAAAGCATGAGAGCTGATTAAGCGTTTCGAATTAATTAGTGATTTGGCTGTTTCCTGTTCAGACTGTCAGCTCACGAGGCAGCTGAGTATCAGCGCTGGAGCATGTGGCAGTCTCGCGTCTCCATGAGGAAAATACTCTGGGACTGGAACCCTCTTCCTACCAGTAGAGTTACCTCCAGTCCAGCTGCTGGGTTGTGCACCGTGCCATCACGTTTGTGGCATCTACACTCCCAACCCACCCGTGCTGGCTGCTGGCCAGACCCCAGGAGATGCTTTTGCAGGTGCTGGTGATTCCCATCCTGGGCATGGGCTTCTGCTGAGCTCTGCTGTCCCCGTTTCTCACTGCAACACTCTCACTGCTGGTTTTGGTTAAAGCAGATGCTTTACCATTTGTGTGCACATCCTTCTTTTTGACCACAACTGGAAAAAACTCCAGGGCAGTTCCTGGTACATCAAGGTTTCCTTAACTGCTAGACCACAAAACGTTTCCACTGCTCTCAGTACCTTCTTTTAAAGCACAGCACGTGTGATACCCTCCTGGAGACGGGCTCAACTACCAGGTCACGAAACAGCAGCTGCTACAGTGATTGTTTGTATCAAAGGAACCCCTTCTCCTGCAAAGGCTGTTGGGCCTTGGACCAGCAATGGAAAGAATCTGCCCACCGGCCAAAGCTCTGAGAAAATTATTCATCACTAAAACAGTTGGAAAAATTCATATGCTGAGACACCCACTGGTAGCACCCCTGGCTTTCAGTGTGCTGGTACTACACTGCAAGGAGGAAGCCAGAGCCCTTGGACAGCTTACGTGGTGTGTCAAAACACACTGGTTCAAGCTGTGTGGTCACTTCATACCCAGTCATTAAAATATGGTGTTAAATTTCCTTGACAAGATTGTTCTTGGCATCACAGTGTTTGTGGAGGTCAGCATGTTTCCTATGGGCCAGGCAGCTCTCTCCGTGAATTTCGTTGTGTTCCCCCTTCTGATGGCAACAGCAAGGTCAGCTCTGCCACATGGTGACAGCAGCCCCTGTCACCTCTTCCGTGATTCAGACTGGGGAATGCTTCATCCCAACTTCCACCGAGGTGGGATGAAACGCCTAAAGATCTAAAGAAATTGCTTCTACCTCGGCATGGTCACTGTCGTCCTGCCTGATTCACAGCATCATCGTAAGAAACCAAATGAAAGCTGCTTGTTCTGCTCTGAGCAAGAGAAACTACTTCCAGGTGGGTAAGTGACTGTAGGTAAGTGATATTTGTGAACTTAGGTGGCATCTGGTTTTATTGGGTGGTGCACTGAGCCGTGTGCTCGATAACTTGCATCACCATATGATTCATACAATCATCTGACCTTCATCTCGCTGCTGTTCAGCTTTTATTTCCTTTGCTCTCTACCAGTTACAGTAAAGGAAGCTCTTCCTGTGTTCCAGGCACAATGCTTCCTTTCATTTAAGGAAGCCCATGAAGGTTTGCACTCTAAAGCCCAACCAGTACAACCATCTAGTTGGAAAGCAGAGGATGGAGTACTGCTTCCCTGTCCCCTCACTCCTACCCTTAGCTGACCAGTGCAGGAGAGCTTTAGGGTGGTGGGAAGAGGCCAGCACAGGCTCTGGGTCTCTGCTGTGAATCGAGGTGCCCTGCCATCACCTCTGCTATCATACAGGACTACGGTGTGACATTACCAAGGCCAGTGCCTCAGAAGGAGGGGTGGAATGGAGGAAAAACCACACTGAAGAGTCATCTGCAGGGCTTTTTTAAGCTAACAGTTTGTTCTGTTCTGCTGCTGACATCATGTGAGCATGCCATACGCTTCTGCATTTGAAGACTGAACCCAACACCCTGAAAACAGGAACTTTCTGGCTATTCTGCATGCCTGGGATTTAATGGTTTCAACGAGCCGCCTGATATCATCTCATCCATATGGCTGTGCCTGGGTGGGGGAACTAAACATCTCGTTAGCTCTGTGGGGTCATTAAAAGCCGGAGAAGAGCTCATAAGGAATAATAAGGACGTATGTCATTGCATGAAGAGAGATGATAAAAGCAGCCGCCTCTGACGCTGAGATCTTCGATGTGAGGGGACCTAATTTAACAGTGTGGAGGAGCTGAGCGCTCACTAACTCACTCGTGTCAGCGAGAGCTGTTTATTTTCTCTTCATCAGAAAAATCAGGCCGACAGCTTTGAAATGTGACTAAAACCAGAGGATGATACAGGGAATTTTGGCCTACATAACGGTGCAGCAAATTCACTGAGCATTTCTGGCTCCCAGGCCTGAACTGGGCCCACTACACTGTGCAACATCTCCTTGGAATCTGATTATAGTTTATACACACAGAAGCATAAACACACAGAGGCGTATTTTCTTACTAATGTACAAAATTTATGTGTAGAGTGGGGAGCTGACATGATGCTGGCTGTGTTGGTGCATGGGGCTCGGCTCCGAGAGCAATGCTAGTGGTTGTGAAGGACCCTGTCACAGACAGGGCAGCAAGAGGACGGGAAGAACTGCAAGTCTTCCCCAGCCTCCATCCTGGTTCCAACACTGTAACAGCTCTCACAGGCTTTCACAATGAAGTAGCATGTAGCCGATTGCATAAAGCAGAGAAATAGCCTGTCAGGCGTTATTCACAATTTCTTAATCCAGTCGATTGCCAGTTAAGAAAAAGTCTAGACTGTGGGCCAGTTATTTGGCAGCAGAGAAGTTGTTTATTATTTTTCCACATGCTCAGAGAATTACTCCGTTTGCTTAAAAAAGGGAGAGGACCGAAATCCTACTTGCTGTAATCTTTATCATATTTAAACTGGCTGCTCTCCGTCGGCGGGCCCTGTTCTTTCACTGTCAGCCGAAGTGTTGTCCACTGACAAGTGTCGTAGACACACAGAGTCCTAATATAATACCAAGTTATGCAAGTGCTTGGCTTTTTGCCTCTGAAAATAGCTACTCAGTAGAAAAATACAAACATCACTGCAAGTTCTTGCTGGGTTACAACAGGTCAGAGTCACAAAATCCCCACTGTTTGTGGAGTCTTTTTTTGCAACTTAGAGTTGTTGTACAACTTGAAGCAGACCCTCAGAAATCGATGATATTTGATTTCTGAGAGACATGACACGTCTGGGATGAGATTCTGAGCTGAACTGGCTGCTGATCCCAGATTGGTTTCCCATAGCAGTAGTGTTCTGGGTTTTGGGTTGTTTTTAAGCCTTTTTCTCTGCTCAGCCCATCCTTTTACCCACCCTCCCCTTCCTAAGGTTTTTGGCACGAGGTTTTCTACAACAAATGAAGACTTTTTTTTCAGTGTAACCTTGTTATAACAGCAAAGCAGATGCAAATGGGGTAGTCACTACACTCCAGATTGCCTCCTGTCAGGGCAGGTTTTCCCCCACCACCCCCATCTTTAAGTTCTTCAGGCTAGAGCTTGGACATCTGTATACTGTTGCTGGATACCTCCGATAGCTAGACAGGTCCATATGCTCTTTCAGCTTTTGCCAGCAAAGTGCTGGGGCTGGAATTGAGTATCTGTAGGTTGTGCGTAGTAGAAATGAAATGGCAGGAGACAGACAGCCTGTTTGATGGAGGAGCCTGTTTCAGACAGAAAGAGAGAGCTGTTCCTTTGCGGACTGTGTGTCTGTTTGGGGCAAGAACTTCTGGCTTTGAGCAAACCAGCTGGTGTTCCGTTAGATGGTATTTTATAACAATTTGGGATGGTTTTGTCAGTTCATGCTCTGTTTTATCAGACACTTGGGGTAATGTTGTGCATTATACTGTGCCTGGGGCAGGCTGGATGCTCTGGTACTTGGCAGGAGTCCTTTCCCTCCTGATCCCTCACTCTCACCTTCAACAGGGCTGGGTAACTCGGTGGCAGGCGTGGGCCAGGCAGAAGGATGTTCCTCACCACGCAGCAGCCAGTGAGGGAAAGCAGCGTCCTGCTTGACACGTCTTTTCACATTTGGACACGGGGGGGAAGTGAGGTAGATGAGGACATACATGTCAGCGTCACGGGACAGCCAGCGCTGGTGCAATATAAATAGCTTCTAGTGTCCTCATTGGCAACTTCCAGGGAGGCTGTATCAATGCATGTCTTTGTTTTCACAGAAACCTTAGTAAATGAATAGCAAATAACCTAATTCACTGTTTGCTTTAGCAGATCGCTCCTAACTTGGGAATGAGGACTCCAGCAGCGGTCGGGTACATGACTGGCTGGGTGTTACCTGACACAACGGCTGGGGTGCAATGTTCCTAGCCTGCTACACACCCTCCAGAATCAAATATCTGTTATTTCAGAATTTCCACCTGTCCCCCATGAAACCTTTCCTGTGGACATCCCATAACGTCCCCTCAGTCGAGAGAAGATGTTCCCTTTGGTCAGGAGCTGAGATGTACGAAATGGTTAATCCCTCCAGGCCAGAGCTATGGTTCAGTCTGCTCCAGGGAGCAGGTGGGGTTTGTCATCCCCCTCTCTGCATGTTAATGCAATCCTAAAACCTTTCAATCTGGAGGCTCACTGTATTCACAGTACATTCACACCAGCACTCAGCACATTAGAGACCATCAAAGATGCCTGACAGGGGACACAAATAGCAAGGAAAATCACTGCTGAATGTAAAGCCTAAGCAGAGGGAGCGCTGTGTCCCTCGTTTGTTGCAGTCCCTCTGATTAAGGCTGGAAAATAAGGGTTTGACTGTCACTATGACCTCTGCAATCGCTTACATGTCCATGGCTTTCTAGCCTTACCCTTCAGGAGAGATCTGTACGTGGAAGGAAAGCCATGCTAGCCCCAAGTTAAAGAGAAGAGATGGGCTTTAAAAGACTTCCATCAGAAAGATGAAGATCTCATGATTGTCATGCAGTGTTCCTGCATTTCACCGAGTTCCTTCGCACTGGAGCTCCAGGAACATGCACAGTGGGGAACTTTGCCTCAGAAGGAGCAAAATTGGTGGCACAATACAAAATGGCCATTTCGTTCCTCCTTTTGAGTTTGCAAAAATAATTAGGTATTTCACATTTCCCGGGACATCGTTTCAGAAATTGAAATTCTGAGCTGCAAAGTGCTGCTTTAGACAAATCAATGTTCTTAGCTGGCTACCTGATCAGTCTTGTGCTGTTTACAAAAAATGAGACTTTCCCACGTAAGGTGTTCTTGTACAAAATCACTAATTACCCTTTTCCCTCCAGGATTTCACAGGCTTTTACTGCCCTATCACAAACATGTTCGATTCGGGAAATGAATCATCAGAACAAGCATATAGGGTAAAAATCATCTGAAGAGATTCATCCCGTTGGGGGATCCCAGAGCAATTTGGGGGGATCCCAGAACAATTTGTCTTCCTCTAGTGGGGCAGAGAATGAGCTCGGACGCCTTCCTTGCGGCGCGTTAGCCACATCCTTAGGTAGCAGCCGTTGCCAGCGATGCGAATGAATCTCTGGAGGGGAATTTTTTTTTCCAAAGTTAAGAAATCAAAAACAATAGCCTAACAGACCCATTGGAGAACGCCAGGAAGGAAATTGCCAGGCTGTAATAAAACTCATAGGAACAAGAAACACATAGAATCCATAAAAACACAAGTAAAAAAATATTGTGGTGGATGATGACAGTTTATGTTTCCCACTGGGAGAGATGAGGAAGTTGAGTTTTATCGTGAAGAATCTGGGATGTGCAATGGTGGTGAAAGGCGTGAGATTAAAAGACATCTTTGGGAGTGCCAGTGAACCAGAACAATTGAGGGAATGTACTGGGAGGAGGAGATGGACTTCATAATTTAGCTGATCTTCACAAATTCACGGATCTTTCAAGCAGAAACATTTAATCCTCTGAAATCACAACTCATCTGTATAAATAGTAAAGCACCTTTGGTTCTTGTATGTGAGACTACAGATCTTGTTATTTTTCAATAAATAAACTACATGGTAAGTAACGATGCTTTATTTGGGCAGCATGATACAACCCAGACAAAGGGGAAGCAAATTTTCCCCTCCAAACAGACAATAGGCATCCTGCTTGGCCACATCCTTTAATCCCAGCCCTGAAATTAACTCACTTGTGAAAGCGTCTTAATTGTGTTTAACTACGTAGGCTTTACCACGTGGAGGCGTAGGCTGTAACACCAGTAAGCAGTTAGGATCATGACACTCATTTCTATTGTTCTCCAGGTATTTGGGAAAATAAACCTGACAGCTAAAATAGCCCCTGGAATAATTACAACTATTAGAGCCATTACCTACCCAAATTCAGGTATTTTTGGACTGAGGAAAGTCTTGTTTCATGGTCAGTTGAGCCAAGCAATTAAATTGGAATAGGAGCCTTGGTGCCTATCAAGTACCCCTGTCTCCCTCACTGCTCCATGTGTGTCTGTGGCTGATGCACAAGAAATCAATGTGCCGAAGAAAACAGAATTCTTCGGCTCCTGATTTTATTCCTGTGTTGATTGCAGGAATGCTGAATAGATAGAATAGGTGGTAGAATGAGTTACCTTCTTAAAACATTGGATTAGGATTTAAATTATTACAGATCCATGAGAACTGTCATAGCACAGATTTAGATTCCAGTTGTGTTTTCATTCTAGTCTTTCATGAATGTTTTTTCCAGCCACCTGCACTTGGGGATTATCAACTAAATTTTCACATGATCTTTAAACTGACTTGATAAAGAAAAATTACTTGTTTTGCTATTATGTCTCTGGGGGAAAAAAACCCCAAACGTAAAAGAGAAAATAATAAGAACAAGAATCTCTTAATGAAGAAGGATTCATGCTTCAGTTCTTTTCTAGCTGCTTCTCCTCAGTTACTCAGGAGAACTTTTATCTCCAGCTTTTCGATTTGGGTTCCTGGCAGGGAATCTCAGAAGATTCCCACACTACTGGAAATAATATTTTATGTACCGAAGTTGAAAAAGGATAATGTGTTCTGCCAAATAACTTGTACAGACTTCTGACCTTTGGAACAATAATAGACATGGTATTTGGAAATGTTAATTTTACCATGGAAGTTCAAAATTAAGTCAAAACTAAAGTCTTGATAGACTTCATGGGACTGAAACTGTGTCCTTACCTGAGCATCATTTATAAGAACATCTTATATTGGCTCTCTAGCGGTAACAGTTAATAGTAACGGTTTGTGTTAATAGTTGCTTTTAAGATACAGGCTGTCCACTCCACTCTTGCTGTCCCTGTCATGGTACTCGGCACAGCACCAAAAAAAGTCTACAGTTGAGGAAATGTCAAATTTCCTCAGATTTTTCTTTGAAGGAAACACTAGAAATATTATAAAACAGCTCGGAATGATCAATAAAGTCCTTCAGTACAACAAAGACAATTGTGCCATAAAGGGCAAGTGGTAAGGAGAAGGGGAAGGAATAGCTGGAGAAAGGGAAGAAACAAGAACACTCTTGTTTATCAGCAAGAAAGGAGAAAAAAGGACAAACCAAAGTTGTGTGCCTGCACGGCTTTGATCTCCTGTATTTACAGAACTGGGCTTGGGGTCAGGAAGGAAACCTTCCACAGCCGCTCTGACACACGGCCACGGCCTCTTGTCCCCGAGGGCCCGGCGTCACGGGAAGTGTGGGTCCAGGGGGGCTTGGGAACCAGCCCAGGCCTGCTTGTGAAAGCCCCGCAAGCCTCCCGAGCTGAGCAGCTGCTTTTCGCCAGGGGCCCAGATCCAAATTTGGTTAAGCCGGTCTTTGTGCCTTCGTGCCGGGCTGCAAGGCCTTGGTGGGAAAATCAGGGTCTAGGGTCTGAGTTCCAGGGGGCTGAACCCCGCAGCTCAGGGCCTTGTGACAAACACTTTTAGTAGCTCAAGCATCAAGGAGGTCAATGTTCCATGAACATTAATTGTGAGTAAAAGGTGGGCATGCATGGGAAGCATGGGAGTAACACTGAGGAAGTGCCACGCTAACACCGGGTGTCCTGAGGAGCTACTCCCATGGAAACTACTGCTGGAGAAATATGTATGTCCCATTTGACATCGAAACGCAGTAACTACAGAACATGGGTTATTTTGGCTGTGAAGGTGGGGCAGAAGGGGTCTTCAGGAGAAAATCGGTGGGTGCCCTGGGGATGGCAGCCTAGGAGGCAACAGGGTGAGAGCGTGGGGACACTCATCCCTTGTTGCCGCCTGCCTGCCTGCGCCACGGCTTTCTGAGCTTAGAAGAGGCTGAGGGGTGACCTCATTAATGTTTATAAATATGTAAAGGCCGGATGAGGAGGACGGAGCCAGGCTCTTCTCAGTGATGGCAGCGATAGGACAAGGGGCAATGGATGTGAGCTGGAGCAGAGGAAGCTCCATGGGAATGTAAGGAGGAACTTTTTCCCTGTGAGGGTGCTGGAGCCCTGGGACAGGCTGCCCAGAGAGGCTGGGGGGTCTCCTTCTCTGGAGACATTCAAACCCGCCTGGACGCTCTCCTGTGGGATTTAGTCTGGGTGATCCTGCTCTGGCAGGGGGGTGGGACTAGATGAGCTTTCGAGGTCCCTTCTAGCTCCTGATGTTCGGTGATTCTGGGGGGCTGCGCTCCGCCCGGCTGACAGGGACAAGGACGGGGACAGGGACGGGGACTGACGCCTGAATCCGCTGCCAGAACCGCCCGTCTCGCCCCGCCCTCCCCAGGGCCCGCGAGGCCGCGCCCCCTGAGCACCCCCAGCGCGCATGCGTCCTACCCCTCCTAACCCTCGCGAGCCTTCCCTCCGTGCAGCTCCTCCCCAACC